>JAHLJT010002630.1:17493360-17548286 GCA_031308135.1 Acheta domesticus
CAACATATAAACATGTTTCACGGATCATTCACAACTGAGATTTAAAAAAACAACGAAAGAAATACTTTCCAAACACAGGAATATAAAATAAAGAAATATAAATGTTCATAGATTAAAATAATAGATCATATTGTGTATAACATAACCAGAGAGGTGTAATAAAAACATTTAGTTGGATAAGTACAAGTGTGATGTGGCGTATTCTTATGTTTGGCGTGTTTTTTGTTTTATCTGACGGACTTGGACAGTAACGAGATAACCAGTACTACCCACCGCAAGCCTCTCGCCTATTGTAAATGTTAACACCATGTAGGTGAAAGTGTCGCGTATTCTGTTTCTGAGTCCAAGTCCTTCTAAAGATCAACAAGGCATATACAGTGACAAGATATCACAAACTTTCACCAACATCCAGGTATTAACATTTACGGTCGCGGGGGAGGTTGATAGGGTAGTGTGTAATATTTGCTTACTGAACTAAGCCCTTTCATAGTAAAAAATGGACACGTTATTTTTCAATTGTGGGGATATTTTTTGTTTTCTACCATTCCAATGGAAATTCAGTAAACTGTGCTAAAAGTAGCAAATTACTTGTGATTGGAGAGCTCCTTGTACGAGAGTGCGTAGCGTGCGAGCGAATCGATGGGAAGGCAAATGAGATCGGACGTGCGCAACGTCCCCTGCGGTCTTGACTGATCGGTTACTGATCCGAGCGCGTCAGTGCTACTTCCTGCAAGTTCTAGTAGTACATGTTTTTCATCTCGGGAGGTGGCCCTTTGTCCACAGGATGGCGAAGATCTGGCGCCGACTACACGTCAGCTTGCGGGGGTTTCCCAACCAAGTCTTCTCCCACCAGCGGGGGCACCGCCTCAGCCGGGCAAGCTCTAAGCTCTCTACTGGTTCCCCGAAAGGTGTAGTGTAGTGAATGGGGGTGTGGTGTAAGTAAGGGGTAGGATAGGATAAGCGTTGTTAGGGTACTGCTCCGCATTCGCCTGGTGCTGATCGGATAAACAACGGTAAACAACATTCAGAGGAGATGGCAACTACAATTCTCCTCCAGACAGCGGCATGAATTCTGCCTAAGGCCATGTAGCAGCATCGAAAAGCTGCCACCGTCGGGAGGGAACCCTAGGACCTCCGGTCCGAGGCACTGCAATGACATCAAACTGATGCCCTGAAAAACACCTTTGCCGCCCCCTCCCCGTCCAGTGCTCCGCCCGCGTGGCCCCGCGAAAAATGGGACCGCCACGCTCCGTCCACCGCGCCGCGCCCGCCCCGTCCCTCCCCCGCCACGCTCAGTCACCGCCATCGCCCAGCGTCGCCCGCACGCGCAGATTCACCGTCCGCACGCCGTTCGTTGGTTGCTCTGCCGCCGACGCCGTTCCCCAGTTAGTTCACCGCCCCCAGTTAGTTCACAGTTGCCGGTGTCTCTGCAGCGATTCTCACTGCGAGGTCCGAAGCTCGAGACCCTATGGTGGTACGTCACATTCTACAAAAAAACATTCAAAGTGTGCAATCTAAAGAAAAAAAATGTGTTACAACACAAACAGTGGCAATTTCCTCATTTTATGTCTCAAACTCGGTAAATGGTATTAATGTACAGTAATTATAGCCGTCGAAATCGTACAAATCCGTTCTACACCTCCACGCCTTTCCTCTCATTTCCATCAGCTTCTTTTATCCACAGCTGCATCTGTCTGGTATTAGCATCACCAAAGATAACTGTGGTTCGTTCTGAAACTACACTTCCCGCCGTTTCTCTTGAATTGAATTGATTAATGCCATATTTTACGTGACGTGACTCAGCCATGAGGCTTTGCTCTTCCGTCTGACCACGCAAATTTCGCTACGCTCCTTCACCAAACTAGCGGAGAAAGAAGGTATTCCTTTGGCGACGAAACAGGCGATTTTGGATTTTATCTCAGGCCGTCATTTAGGCTTGAGGATCTTTTACATGCAGTAAATCTACTAACATGGGACAGCCAGCTTTACTTCCCTCCGAAGGAAGGCGTACGAAGGAATTTTTCGCCTTTAAAAATCTATGGCTTCGATCGGATTTTGAACACGCGAACTTGGGTGTAACAGTCCGATACGCTAACCGCTAACACCACCGCCGCCTGATTCTCACTGGTATATTCTTTATTATGATCCTCAGTACTTCCATCTTTTTCGGTCCTACTTCAGATTAATGATCTCAATTCATAGTAGAATGATATGATTTGAATGATGATAGAGCCATGTGGAAAGAGAGGCAGATAAACGGGAGTACCTCGAAAAATTCCACGAAATCATATTCACAACAAATTAAATTCAATACGGATCGACTGGAATTGAATCCGCCGTCCATACGTGAAACCGAGAGATTTTGAAACTACATCACAAGTATCTCTGCAAATGTAATAATCTCTTTATTATGATATTAATTTCGAAGCCCTTTTTCCGATACCTGGTTGAACGAAGATTTTCATGGATTGCTGATTACAATGTTACGTATGAGTGCTGACTAAGCGTAGTGAAATAAGACGTACCGAGAAACGAGAAAAGCTATCGCAAACTCGCTTTGTATACGCCACAAGTTCCACATGAATCGACCTGGATTTTAACCATGTCCTCTCAGTTGGAAGTTGAGAGACCTGACCACTACACTACGGGTCGCCCATCTCGCTTGGCGTAGCAACAACCACTCTTGCTCTGGACTCTAGCCACTCTCCCTGCGCCTCACAACTGCTACCACCACCTTCAAACTTTGCCGCTCCGCCCAGCACCGCTCCACTATGCCCCTCCACACTCCGTTCCGCACCACTGCCTTCCCCACCTCGCCACCTCCCCTGCCCCCGCCCTGCCACCGCCCTCGCCACTCCGCCGTCCCGGCTCCTCCGCCTTCCCCGCCACGCCACCGCCCCGCTCCAGCCGCCTCCCGTTTCCACCCTAACCCCACCTTTCTGCCCCGCTTAGCTTCGCTCGCCCTGCCCCGCCCCGCCACGCCACGCCACGCCCCGCCCCGCCACGCCACGCCCGCCACGCCCCGCCAGGGCCCACCTTGCCTCGCCCCGCCTTGCCTCACCCCGCCTTGCCTCACCCCGGCTTCCTCCCCCCGTCATCTGTCCTCTCCCCGCCACGCTTCGCCATATTCCGCCTTTCCCTCCGCCTCGCCCGGTCCTCGCCACCGGCCCTTCCCACCCCGCCGAGCTTCGCCTCGCCCCGCTCCGCCTCCCTCCGCCTCTCCTCGCCAAGCTCCGCTGCACCCCACCTCGACCAGCCTCCCCCATCTCATCGCGCCACGCTCAGGCTTGCACAGCCTCGCCCCGTCTTGTCCCGCCTCGCCTCGCCCCGTCACGCCTCACCCTGTCCCGCCTCACCCCGTCCCACCCCGCCACGCCTGGTCCACCATCGCCCCTTTCCCTTCTGCCAAGTCAGGCCTTTCCCCGGCTCTCGTCCGTCCCGCCGCCACCCAGATCCGCCTCTCCCCGCCCCTTTCCATTCCTCCCAGCTGCGCCTCGCCTCGTCCCGACTCGTCCCGCTCTGCCTCGCTCCGCCCCTCCTCGCTCAGCTCCCTCCTTCCCGCCCAGCACCGCCCCTCCCCGCCCAGGACCGCCCCTCCCCGCCCAGCTCAGCCCCCGCCCCGCCACCGCCCAGCCACCGCCCAGTTTCACCTCGCCCCGGTTTGCGTCGCTCCGCCCCTCCTCGCTCAGTTCAGCCCCTCCTTCCCGCCCAGCTCCGCCCCCTTCCCGCCCAGCGCAACCCCCGCCCCCGCCCAGCGCCACCCCGCCCCTGCCCAGCCACCGCCCAGTTTCGCGGGCAGTGCGACCGCCCGCCGCGCCACTTTACGAACGGAGCAGGGGGCTGTGCGCGCGCGGGCAGGTCGTAATTCGCAAAGCTGTGGCGCCCTCCCACCGCCGCTCCTTTGACGCGGACTTCTCGCCCGGAACAACTCACTTCCCCGCTGGTGGCTGCCTCGCTGCCAACCTGTGGGGCTGTCCGAAACGCCCTTGGCTGGAAAACGCTCAGCGTTAACTTACTTCCATTAGTTCTTAAAAAAAAAGACTACGCAAATGGGGAGGACGGTTGTAATTTTCACAGTAGGCTGTGAATTTCTTCTCCCTCTCGTTAATCAGTCCTATAATGATTTACCCAGTGGCGTAGCTTCAGTTGGTGTCACCTGGGCGAAGCTAATAGTGTCACTTCCCCCCCCCATAATTAAGTATAAAAATATCTATTGATTGTACACTATTGTATTAAAAATAACAAACATATTTGCACTGATAGTTAGTTACAATATATTTAAAAATTCTATGTAATTAAGAATAATTGCAATATGAATTGCAATTAAATCGTAATCTCTGCTTAAGATTTCAGTGTATTCTAATTTAATAAATATTAATAATTTTTAACTAAACCATAAAATTATATAATTCCAACAATAAAAATTTCAAACTACTAAACGAAGAAAACTATTGACATATAACATTTTTAAGTAAATAATTTAAACTATAATTCCAACCATAAAATAATTAAATTGGTGTCACCTCTAGAATGGTGTCACCCGCGGCGCGCCGCCCCCCTGCCCCCTCCAGCTACTCCACTGGATTTACCAAACGTTGTTGGTGTAAAAATGTTTGCTCAAAATCAGCTAGAACCTTGTCATCCTGAGGCCGCGAAGGTGTCGATATTTTTTTATCTTCATTCCCTGCTTCAAACTTTCTGTTTATCGTTTTCTCTACTTTCTTTTAGACTACGTTTCTTATGCGTTATTTGTTTGCTTTTTTTACCTCCGACATTTTGTATCGAACATTGTTTCTTCGTCTCCCTCTCTCTCAGCGTTCATCTTCTCTCCTGGTGCCTTGCGTGCATCTGTACGAGGTCGGAAATGCCGGCTGTCGAGAGCTTAATGCTCATCCATCTCCCTGGCAACTGTCCGTGGCCCGTCAGCGCGTTTAAGAGGGCGCCCTCTGATATCAATCACCCCAAAAGTGGCTGATGGAACCATCTTCTCGCCACCGGGTTTCTATTAACAAGCCTCTCTTGTACACAGCTTCTCTCGTTCACCATCAAGAGACGATTTCGACAGTGAAAACTGTAAAGAATTAGCTGTAAATCAGGAATGTTAAAAAAGGAATAATATTGGTTGAATAGCTATGTTAGCAGCCTAAAATTGTAAAAATTATTCTGTTTGAGGTCGTTCATAATAGTGAAAGGAAACCTGGACTGTGAAAAGAACGAAGGCCCTCTGGGGGTGATACCTACAGGTAAGCTAGCTCTAAGCTCACGATCGGTCTCCCGGCGTGTAAGATAGTGTAGTGCATGTTAGTGTGTATGACGATGGGACAGGGAAGAGGAAGCAAAGATCGCGCGCAGTCCGTGACCCGTTTGTTAGGGTACTACTCCGGCATTCGCCTGGTGTTGATCAGAGAAACCACGGAAAACACCGATCAGAGCAGCCGACCGCTAGGAATTCTCCTCCAGACAAACAACTGAATTCGACCTAGCTGAAAAGCTAGTGTCGAAAATCCTGCCGCCGTCGAGAGTCGAACTTGGGACTTCCCGTTCAGAGGGACTGCAATGAGCCATCCCTCCCAGTCAATCATATAAATCGTTCGACTGCACAACAGTGAATCGGAGACGGCCCGATGGCGGGGCGTTGCCGCCAGAGCGTGTGGAAAGCGGCGTGCCGCAGGGCGTCCTTCGCGGCCGCCGCGGACGCGATGCGAGCTGGCGTCGGCGTAAAGGGGGGAGGGGGGCTGGCGCGTCCATTCGTCAGGCGCCAACGGGCGGCGCGACGTTCCCCCCATTGTCCGCGCGTTTCAATTATGACCCCTCGCCCTCGCCCTCGCCCCCATCGGCCCGCGGGCGGGCGGGCGCCGGGCGGGCGTCGCCGCTCGCGCGTGAGCGACGCGCCCGCCCGCGCCCTGCGCCCCGACGCGCATACGTCGCTGTCTGACGCCGCGCCGCCCCCTCCGCCCCCGCCGTTCCCGACACCCCCGCCGCCGCCCCCGTCCCCACTGCCGCCCCCGCACCCACTGCCGCCCCCGCCCCCACTGCCGCCCCCGCCCCCTCTGCCGCCCCCGCCCCCCACTGCCGCCCCCCGCCGCCGCCCCCGCCGCTCTCGCCACCCCCGCCCCCGCCGCCGCCCCCGCCGCCGCCCACGCCGCCGCCCCCGCCGCCGCCCCCGCCGCCACCCCCGCCCCCGGCGCACCGCCCCGCCGCCCGCGCCACCAGTGAGAACGCGGAGTGCTATTTTGCTGTCGTACGATTGTTCACGTGGTTTCTGAGATGACTGCATGAGTGTGTGAGTATTTAGTGTTTCTAGGCGCGTCAATTATGAGGATCATTAGCCTTGTAAGTGTCTTTTAATATCTGCTTCATTTGCAATTTGTTCTACTCGAACATTCGTAAAACAATTGTACATCCATCATTGACCTGTAAAGAAACCAACAAATTCTGGTTCTTTCTAAATATGTGTGGTGTGATGGGTTACGAGTCGGGCAGTGGCGGTGTTGTTTTCTCCACTTGGCCTTCAGATCTGGCGCAGACCTACACGACGACTAGCGGGGTTTTCCTATCCAGGTATCGCCTCCAGTGGGACACTGTTCTAATCGGAACAAACTCTAAGCTCCCGATATGTGTGGTTGTGTAGTGCATGAAAGAATATGACAATACGTACGTGCACTTTACATTGCGTTGAGTGTGCGCCGGGGGAGAGGAAGGATGACGGAGAGAAAGAAGGAACTGAAATAACGCGAAATACCGGCTTGGGTAGCTGAGGGCATCAACTGATGTCACTGCACCGCCTCTGGCCGGGAGGTCCTAAATTTCCACTTCCGACGGTGGCAAGAATTTCGATGCTTCTAGCTACATAACCACGTCGAATTCAGCCTGCGTCTGGAGGAGGGTGGGGGCGTGTGCACCAGAACAATATGCAGAATCTGTTGGATCTAACCGTGTACTATTAAGATGAATCTGAATACTATCCTTTTCTAAAAAAATTCATTTCTGTAGATACGTCGCTTTGAAAGAAGTTCGTCAATTTTTTATTCGATCATTTATTGTATCAAAAGGTTATTAAATCATTGAGAAGAATTATTCTGAGTTAATATTACAGAAGAAACATTTCTTTAAGTCTCTCGCGTTTTGGCTTTTATTAAGTCTTCCTCACAAGATATAATAATTATAATTTTATTTAGCGACATTAACTAGATTTTGTCGCTATATGCAATTGAATTTTTTGTCATAGTCCCGAAAAAAGGCTTTGCAAAATTCAGAAGACAGGGATTTAAAGAATTCTTGTTTCTGTAATATAAACTCAAGTTAGTTCCTCTCACCGATGAAATAACCTATTGCTTTAATAAGTACTCGACTCAGAAATTCAATAAACAGTTGTATAAAAAATATCAAGATCATTTTAAGAGGACAATATGTATTCCAATGTACTACGAATACCTTGCGATGAGTGATCCTGAGAAGCGTTTTTATATAGCATTAATGACAATTCACGACAAACTCCTTTGGCTTCTTGCTAAAGAAAACACTAACGTTCTTTGTCAGATTCTGTTGCTGACGCGATACTCTGTTGTTCTGGATCAACGTTAACGTAAAAACTAGAGCTTTGAGTTTGTGAATGTTAACGGCTAATTCTTAGTCGTATTTTAATGTGAACATTCACGATCACAGTTCTTGGAGATTGAATAATAATGAACAGGAGGAGTATGCGAGCTAAAAACACTTTACTCAGTAATGTACACAGTAAATTGTTAAATTGAAGGCACAATTTTTGTAAAGGAAGAAAACATATTTCGCAATGTTGTGGTGACGGTTTTTGATGGTCATTTAGCGTTAAATGACCATGTTAGATTTTCAACCCAAGGAATTAATTAGGCAATAAGAGTTAAGATTTTACGGACTCAATCAGTCCAAGAAAGACACTATTCTTTCTCGCAATATTGTAAACTTAACACGTTTATTGATTTGTCATAATATATCAATTTTTCATCGTAATTGATGAAAACTCACCATAATTGATGAAAAACAGGAGACGTAAGGGCAGTACCAATGTGATGACTTACCTGCAAAATAAAACAAATATAAAAATCATTGTGAATTAAATTTGTGCACAACATATATGACAAAATACAAAAATATTAGATCTTTAAGAAAAATATTAAATTTTGTGTTGTGTCTCTAGTAAAGGATCATCAAAAACTGACTTCAAAACTTAGTTTTTGAGCAAGAAGAATTTATTTTTTTACAAAACATTGTTTACAGATAATACTAATGTAAATGTAAAATAAAATACATCACTCTTAAATGCAATGCTATCATGAATAAAACATTAAATTGTTTGTGACTTTCGGTGAATTTTCGTGTATTTTTATACGCACGAGTATCATATGTGAAGTTAGAGATGCAAAATGTGTGGATGTGATAATTTCAAACTATTTGCCTCTAAACTGTAATCGCATCGCAAGGCTATTATAATTAATAAATGTATGTTGACCACAATGAGATCTTTCATTTTATCTGAATTACATCAATTGACTTTCTATAGTACCTATAATACACTAGTTTTCCTTAGAGGAGGATAACGAAAGCTGCGTAGGTTACAATATCATCCCGGGGAAGCGGGGAAAAAACTTTTAATTCTTTTTTGTTGTTATTTTAAGGTCGCATCAACATCTAGGTCATTAGTGACCACTGTTGGGTTTAACGTTATGTGGCTGAAGATGACATGATGTGGTGATGATAGGGGTTGAAAGGACGAACACAAATACAACCATGCCCGAGGCGGGACTCGAACCCGCAATCCTGGGGTCCGAGATCGCTACGACACTACTGCTCTAGCCATCTCGTCCACCGGGGATCGACATTTAATTCTTCTCGGACGACACTCGACTAAATCACCTTTTCTTGCATGTTGCTTCATAACCTTTCTCTGCTAAAGACGCCAATAGGCGTCCGGATTTGCAATGAATTAATCTTTCGCTGCTAAAGACTCCTATAGGCGTCCCAATTTTTCGTGCCCGTATGCTAACGTCACCTTTAGGCGTCCGCCCGGAGTCGCTTCTGCTGTGTTAATGCCGCCTTTTAGGCGTCTTGTACTTCGCGCGGCAATCTTTTGCTTTTTTTCTGAATGGCTGGTCAATGAAGGAAGTTCAGTTTTGCATTTCTTATTTTTTTCACGGAGGCGTTAAAACCATTCATTGTTATTGTAAGTAAGAAATTCTATCAAAATGCACTGCAAATTTCCGAAAAACATCATTCACGACTTCGAGCCAGTGCGCGCCCTTCGTAACCACGGAAAGGTCGCCGGCCCTCGCGGTGAATTAGCACAGGGCGGCGACAGGCTGGGTGTGGCCCGTAGCAGCGAAAAGGTTAATGGAAACTCTCATTCTTCTCTCATCTCATTCATTGTGGGGAGTCTTTGACTTCACTCATTTGATTCTTCACTACTTCTATAATTGTGCATATTGCACCGCTCACAAGGTCGCTGGAGATTATTCCAATAGATATTGAAACATCTGTTATACGTTGCTTACAACGTTAAGAAATACGCTTACAGCTTATACGCTTGATTTTCTTCTTTATCGTCGTCTCTCAGATACAAAATAGGAATTCAAATGGGTAGATGTGTCGTCGAAAATTGAAATATCAAACGAAAAAGTTATGCTTAGTTCAAATTGTACCGGAAAACACAGATAAACAAAATTACCAAAAAATCAAAGCTTAGAGAAGATCCTAGTTTGAAATCTGAGTTTCTCATATTACTGTATATGTCGTGTGATGAACGTAGATCTGAACGCAGTACTGCCCAACGTCGATAGGTGAATTTTGAGAGAAGCATTTCCTTTGGACACATCCTACCGTACCTTTGTTATAAAACAAGTCCCTGCATTTAGACCCCCCCCCCGCCCAATTTGCAAAGTGCTTTTGGTTATGACTTACGTGTCATGAATTTTCCCATCAGATGGGAGGATTCACGCGCACATCGTTTTTAATTTATTCTTTGGAGTGATGGGTGCAGAAAAAGAGGCCTAGGCAAGCCTTAATTAGGTTTCAAATTTTTAATAAGGCATGTTAAGTGATATCTCAGACCATCTAGGAGTTCAAGAGATTGCATACAAGGGGATGTGGTTTCATCTTTCTTGGGGAAAAACTAGTCTTGCATGTAACGATCCAATAACTTACATTCCTTAACAAGATATTTGGGTAAATTTAGTCATAATTTTAATTATATTTCGTAATTGTAACATAAACTGTGTTCTTTTGGGAATTTCCCTCTGAGATCTTAGCGTCCAAAAGTCCTTGAATTGTTTCCCTGTGTAATGAGATGCTAGAGCATGATTAATATAAAAAATAAATATTTAAAAGATACTGAAAAAGTAAAATAAGGCTGCGACCCAATAAATCTAAATAATCTTAGAAACAGATCAAATTTATGAACAATTAAGCCAATTTTCGCCCATTTGACAGATAATTTTAAAATTTCGATGTTCCGGATTCTGGAATTTGGTCAAAATACAATTTAAAACACTAACAAATTCCATCCCATTCCATCACAAATTTACAATGGATAATTTTAAAATATTGATATAGCAGTCCGTTAGGGCTAATCTCCGTTAAATACCATGAAAATGATATGTTAAAAAATAATCCCTAAAAATAGTTTATTTAGAGCCAAAAACTGAACAAATTTGCGGAAGAGAGTAGAGAACAATTTAATCGTGCTTCAATAATTAACAATAGCATAAACTGTTTCAGAGAAGAAAAGGGATCAAGCTGAACTTGGAAAGACGGCGTCAGAGTGCCATGCTTTTTAGAAACACACAATCTGAAGCCCGAAGAAGTAGACACATTTAGGAGCTCGGACACGAGAAACGAGTTTTCTTATTCATATGTATAATTTATTAACCAAAACATAATATTATTTACTTGATTATTTCAAAATCACCTCTCTCATGAGAAGATATATCAATATTCGACTTCATAGCGCGGAGGTTAGCCCTGGAAACTACCATTATCACCTCTTCATCAACTTTCAAAAATTTGGATTGCTGAGCCACGTAATTTTCTGCTTTCAACTTTATTTTCAGTTCTATATTAAGAAACACCCAGTCTTATAAGACACAGAACGAAAAAATATGATAATGAAAACCTACAGTGTGGCAATCATTGAAAAAATTTCAAAAACATCATTAAAATTATAAAAATATTTACAAAAATGTTTTTTCTAAGAACTCTCTAAATTCGGAAAGTACCTTTGGGAAAATCTTATTTTCCAGATAGGCGAATTTTTCTCTGGTGCACAGACTTCTAAACACGTCCGAGTTCCTTTAACATTGTATTTTGTCGTTACTATCCTTCGTTTATGCTTGTTTATTTTTATGATTTTATTGTAGTGTTTATGAAGATTCTTAATTGATAGATATATGCACATTTTTTTAATTTCAATTTGCTGGGGAGCTAATAGTATTTTCTGAAAACGAATTATTAAATTCACTTACTTATTAATTTATATTCACTTCTTGCCCTATCACGTTCGTGTCATATTCCACATAAATGGCTAACTTCGTGGATAAGTTCCTATAATGATGTCTTATTTCTTTAGATACAATATTCGTTTTTAATACAATCACGCCACACCACGACATCGCTATTTCATTTACCATTCAATTTTACACCCCGTATGCCAACGCTAATTATACACCACATATCAGATGCACCAATAACGTAACTGACCAACCAACTATCAGATGACCTTATGCTCCACCAGGTAACACTTTTTCCGTGCGCATGTGTGTTTGCATTGAAAACGAACGCATCTTTACGGCTGCTTTGCGAACCAATTTCGACGCGTCGTTACATCGCAAGCAGTCGCTTTGCAAAGCGGTCTCGTCGCTGTACCTGCGGTCGAGGCGCACCGCAGCGTAGGCAAGCCGTGAATAACGAAGAGGTACCCGCTGAACGCTCGCACAGCTTCGCAACGTGACTCGAAAGACAAGGCGGGATGTTGGCGAACAGACTGCGCGTGGAAAGCCATGTGAACCATGTGGGTTTGGTGAACAAGTACGGGTTAACGACTTATTTACTACGAGCGAATTCAGAGCAGTGTATTTTAGAAGGAAGGGAATTAACTTTCTTGCTTTTTTCGCCTACGACGTACTTACCAGGGCCCTTCAACTCCAATATATCGTGGTGGAGACCTTTATAGTGGCGCACTGTCATGCAGCACCTTCTTTCAGGAACTAAAATACGAACTGCTGCCAACGATACTTCAAACGTGTGTGGCTGCTACGTAGGTTCGCATGACGCTCAAGCAGATGCGTAATGCCACAAAAGATAGCGTCGATGTTTGCGCCTACTTCAGCGGTTTCTTATATGTATATATTATGAATGATTGAACATTTAGAAGACACTTTTCGTAATTCTCACAATTTAGCCAATTTTAGGTGCGGATGTTGGCGAGCCTGTACCCGGTGACACTAGCGCCTCGTATAGTAGCACCTTCGAGCTTTGTCCCCGGTTTTGATGGAGAGTTGCAGGGCCCTGGTACTTACTAAGTAAAACGTGTGGTGATGTAGAGAAAAGTATTTTTCGACAGAAGAATTCGAATTTTGGGTTCCTAATACCAAAACGGAAATAATTATTGGTCCTACGTACTCAACTGTATATATGAGGTGGTAGACTTCAGCGGACAGTCTTGCGAATGCACCTGGCTGTCCGGGTTAACGCCGCATCGAAGGCCCTCTGAATCTGAATCAGCAAAATTGTCACTGATTCAATCAGTGAGAGACGATGTCACTGATATCTTCAGTCGAAATGGTAGTTTCGCTGACAATCAGCGAATATGCAAACCTTTTCATAATGGCCGCCAGCATTTCACTGGTCGTCAGTGGTAAAAGTGCCTCGCCACCATCGCTCATTGATCGTTCAGTCGTCACGTTCAATTAGTTATTGTCACAGATTTCACTGATTCAAACAGTCAAGTGTCACTGATTCAAAAAGTGGACCCAATTTTCACTGATTTGTTCAGCTCAATTCACTGAATGTCAGTGGCAGGGTTATAACTGACACCATCGGTGAAATGTCACTGTCAATTAGTAGTTTTCACTGATTCAGACTGAGAGAGTGATACAGAATAACTGGTTTACGGCAAACGTCTGTCTCTCCGCATTGGACAACACGAGCTCCTAAACTTTCATAGCATTTTCTCCAAAATTGAAGCTTCCCTATCGATCTGGTAAAACTCAAGTTACTGCGAATTTGAAAAAGATATTTATATTATTTTATTTATTTATTTATTTATTTATTTGTCAAAAACAGTAAAAAAAACTGTATATGACGTGTGGGGAAAGAAATTTATCTGCGCACATTTTCTTGAGGGCCAGAATTTAAAAAAAAAATTACATTACATGAAGCATCATCGGCTTTTTCAAACTTTTCCCGAAAAAGGGTCCACATTGTTTCTTTAATTTTTTTTCTTGGATAAAAAGTTTACGAATAAAAATGACGCAGATCTCATTTTGTTGAACACACTAAATTTTCGAAAGTTGCAAAAGTTTAAATTTTTTCTGAATTTTCCTACAATATTGGATATAAATTTTTTTTCGTCATGAAATCTGTACTTCAAAATTAAATTTTATATATAGTTCCTCAGTACTCACAAAATCTTTTGTAACATACAGGAGTAAGAATTCCATTAAAACTCGAGGAAGGAAGATTCTTTAGAATATGGCCAGACTTATTAAAGGTCCTGAATTAAAAATGAATATATTGTTCTTGCACTCCTTCGAAGCTTACCACATGTCACCACGGGTAGATGCAGACCAACCTAAAAGTGACTTACCGACTAATCTAATAGTGACGAAAAAATTAATTTTTCATATGTAATGTTGACCACATAGCATTGCGCAAGTGATGTGTACATCTTCCACGACCACTGTTAACGGGTCTAATGAATTCAAACCAAACCTACCAGTCAGTGGCCCTCGTCTCCGACATCCTAATTGGGTCATGGCGATGAAAGTATTCGTTTGAATGGCTTAATGGTATCCTGCGTTTCACATACGGCGTACTCAAATATTGCGTGGTACCCAATTACGTCACTCATCACGTGACATAATCTACCTACCGGTAGCTCCCCTATGGTGACAACACGGGGACAGAATTCATCGTTAATGGTCGGTTGTTTCTTAATTTGATACATATGTTCGGGTTATGAAACTTCTAAACAGGTTGTAACGTAGATCACTAAAGCGTGTTTGGAACAAGTTGTATTTAAAAAAATTCAATGTTCCTGAATGTAATGGTTACCTCACAGTTTTAATTACAGAAATTAATGCGTAATTCGGGTGCATGTAGGTGTAATTAAACACGTCAGGGTATGTAGCTTTCTCACGTACTTTCAAGTATTGACACCTGCACTCAGTCAATCAGATACAGAACATATATTTAAGTATTTAACGTAATATTACGTGTACTAAACGTTTTGAGACCTTGTAGTAATAGGGGAAGGGACTGCTAAAGCCCGATCTCGCTCTTGCATATGGACAGAAAAAAAATCGGCCCAAATGTTTAACTACGCTACACCTTACACCGCTTGATCTACGTTTTCGAAACCGTTAAAATAGCGACTAGGCACCCACCAGTCGCATCATCCATTTGCGTTTGGACACCCTGGCCGTGCGTAGCATAGGATTTAGTAGAGCTAGAAGGCTCGTATCTCAAGAAATAAGACTCAATATGAAATGTACAGCTGATGTTCGCAATGTTAAATTATGAGGTACTACTTATGAAAATGGTATGATTGAAAAATGTATTTTCTCGTTTTCAACCATGGGTAACGGAGTGCTTTTGGTTTCATGTTTTCTCTATTAAGTTTAGCTATCTTCACCTTTAAAATTATAACCAAACTAGGAGAATTAGAGAAAATTGACAAATGTTAAAATTTGTTAACGTAATCTTCTGGAAAGTATTTTTCGAAAATTAGCACATGGATATTTTCCTGACAATATAAACTATTTTCCAATACAGACTTGGAGTACAAATTGGAACACAAAAAGTATATAATTTTTTTCCTGTAACTTTCCTACGATATCAAATTATTTCACTTAAAACATGCATATTGTTAATGTTAAAAGCACAAGGAAGTGCATCATCATTGTAACGTTGAAGGAAAATCATCTGTTCAAATGCAGGTTAATTTTTACCTGCCGAGATAGAGATGTTGTTCCTTCTGCTTGATAATCGTCCCCTAATGGCTTAAAATTACAAGAAGTCAGTTTTTGAGGAAAAGTATGCGTCTGTGACGAAACCACAGTTAGGTTTCTTGCGTTCAATGACATTCCGCGGTATCTGGTTGTGCATGTACCAATGTTTTATAAATGCTTTGAAGTAATCTTGAACTTGCGGCCCTGATGTTTTTGATTAATCGAGGTTGTTGGATAATAATTCCTTTTTTGGAAAATTACGCATAGTCGCATACATGATAATTCAGCGTAAATACTAAAATTTTGTCTTTCGCGAACACTTGATAAAAATGTAAATTTCTTTTAAATCTGTAGTGATATTTTTTACACTTGGAATTAATGCTTAGAATGAAGAATTAACATAGAAAAGGCATCTTAAAGTACAGGTAACATGTGTTTTCAAGGTACCTTATTCAAACAATTTTCCAATGATGTATGCCACTCAATTTTTTCTTCAAATTCGAAAACACAAACACTATGTTTATTGCTTAGTTGTTTTAGTTTACCTTTGATTATTTCTAAACACGTTTTACTTTAAAACAGAATTTCCAATACGCGTTCTGTTTTGACTCAGCTGACATGTGGCTTAGATTGTAAATGTTCTTCATGTCTTATTTTACATCAGAATTGACTTTCTGTGCTTTGAATACAGCCAAACACAAAGTGAATACAAACCACATTTATCTGTATTTGAAACACCCGAAAGAAATATTGCCAGTGCATTGACCTTTTATCAACCTCATTACATATCTCGTTTCGTTAAATTGCCTTTTGTGATTTTTTTTTTCATTTCATATTCCGCACAAACCGTTCAACGTGAGCGCTTTTTTCAATCTCCCTACCCCGTCATCACACCAAAATCAGCCTACATTCTCCCGACCAACAATCCCGCGTGAAACTTTTTTTTTCCCGCTACCGCGATACACCAGTATAAAATTCGTAGCGAAGCCACCCAACAAACCAAATAACGATTATTGTAACAACGGTCCTAACGGCAGAACAGAGCAGCGCCGGGCCGCGTGGAAGCCAGCCAACCATTCGGGGCCGCAAGAAGAGTGAGCCCCAACCACAAGCGGTGTCACACGGGCGCAGACGATTACAATGGAAGCGCTGCGGGAGAGCGCTCGGCCCACGGCCTCGTGGATCGCTCGCCCCGCGGCCGGGATCGGAATTCGTGCTGTGGGGGGCCGTGCGCAGAGAAAAAGCGCGGAACTGCCGTGTGGATGGAACTGCCGGCGTTTAACATACGACTATACTTAGATTTTTTTTTATTTCTCGCCGCGTGAGGGCCTGTCTTCATGATGGAATATCTCGCGGCATTTCGCGTGTTTCTCGGTCGTGCCGCTAGATCTCGCACGATCGCCAGCTGTGCTCGATACGGTCGTGATCATGCGAGAGCTAGCGGTACGACCGAAGAAAGACGCGAAATGCCGTGAGATATTCCATTGTGATGACAGGTTCCCATGCGCCAAGAAATAAATCCTAAGTATAGACCGGGAGAGTTGGCTCAGGGCATCAACTGACGTCACTGCAGTGCCTCTGACCGGGAGGTCCTAGGTTTGAAGTCCCGATGGCAGCAGGGTTTTCGACACTATCTAGATAGCTAGGTGGAATTCAGTAGTTGTTTGGAGAATTCTAGCATTTGGCTGCTCCCAGCGGTAGTTTTCTTACGTGCACTACAATACCACGCATGTCTTTAGCTTGGGGTTTGTCCCGACTAGGATGGTGCCCCGCTGGTGGGTAGTACCTGATTGAAGGAAACTTAATAACCGACGGTAAGTCGGCGTCGGATCTCATCATCCAACGTGGGAAAAATCACCAACTTTCCAGGAAAACGCCTGCACTACACTTACGAGACTAATGTCCTTAGCAGTTGCGCCCGGAATCACTAATCAATAAAAAGACATACGATTAGTGCAAAACTCGTCACTTTGTCGGGGGAACCGACAGGAAAGTTAGATGTGTCTCAACATCTAACTACCCCAAGACCTTCATACTCATTAACAAGATATTGTAAAAATCATAAGTCTCCCTTTCATCAAAATCGTGATATTAACATTTAGGAATAGCGGAAGTCTTTCTGTGACTGGGTTTTCTCATTTTCTTATTTCCACAATCCATTCAAATCTTTTCTCGCCGTCAATTGTGACGGGTTTTCTACATTTAACACCGCTATTTACATCCATGCGCCAAGTCCACATTTTTTCTCCACGGAACCCCACAGAGCGAATTCCGATCGCAAGTTTCTGATAGAAAACATTTTAAGGGCTTGGAGCAGTAACAAAATAAGCCACTTCAGTCGTAGAAATATTCCCGCTATTCGTGAATGGTAATATCTCGATTCTGATGAAAGCGTGGAATAACTTTTTAATACTTCATGTTTTGTTCGAATCTATGAAGTGCATGGGGCAGTAACACTAGAGAACAGTACCTGTTTTGTGGTAACACTATGGGAACACATCGGCAGTATTGCTAAAACTGACGTTTCCCATTTCATTATTGCCCCAAGGCCTTTTCTAAAGGAAACGTTTGATCGGGCAGTAACACTATGGGATCACATCGGGTCGTCTTACTGTAAAGACGAAGGTATATGACGATCTTTTGTTCTTTTCATGAGAAGATCTATGTCCCTATCATACCACATATTCTCCTTTCGGTACTGCCCCAAGCCCTTAAAATTTTTTCTATCAAAATTCGCTCTGTGGGGGTCCGTAGAGAAGAAATGTGGACTTGGCGCGTGCATGTAACTAGCGGCGTTAAATATCATCAGAATTCGTTATCGAGAAGGAATTCTTCTCAAATCATGACAACAAATTGTTTTACAAAAATTGATTCTCCAGCTACCTCGAATGGCAAACCCAAAAACCGATCCTATCCCACTGTAAGTCACACATTGCCGTCGTATGAAGGACATTTGTGATGCTTTATTTACTTAAAACGCGTGGCTAGTCAAAAAGGTGCATCAAGGAGAGATCCCAGATTCAGCGTACAATTATCCGCCTCAAGTTGAAAAAATTAAACTTAGCTAATAGGCAAATTAAATATTATTTCATCATCAATAAATATTTTCACTGTATTCTAATACTTTCTTGTAAGTTATTGTAAACACAATCCCCTCACCTTATTGGATCGGGGATGAGCTGTAAAACTTTGTGTCAATCCTACAATTGGAAACTTAAATGCAAAGTTAGCCGCATGGGCGCATTTACCACGGCCAGCTCCACCGCCCCCGCCGCCCCCGCCTCTACGGCTCCGTTTCTACGTCGCAGGCAGGAAAAAACCCGCGCGATAAAAGTATTAGGAGAGATTAAGGTACCAGGAAATACGTGGCGCCGACGGTTTCAAATCCTGCCGAGGCCACTCCTGTTCTTACACGTCGGGGCTCGCTCGCCGCTTCTGATAACCGGCGGTTATTTTCGGACGAGGTTTTGACTTTCTCGCGTAGTACAGTGAATTGATTGATTGATTGATTTTTTTCGGGTTTCCGGGGGCGTCAACGGCTATGGTCATTAGTCCCGTAAGTGTAGTACATGATTTAACACGGGAGATGGCGGTGTTCTTTACCCTCTGGGTGGCGAGATACGGCCACGACCTACATGTCGGGGTGCAGGGTTTTCCCCATCCAAATATCTCCCATCAGTGAGATACCGCCCCAGCTGGGACAAGCTCAAGGCGTCCGACGTATGTGATAATTTGTACATTAAAGAGAGAGAAAGGGGGGAGAGGTGTCTGGACGTGTGTAAGCGGTGAGGAGAGCACAAGGAACAGAAAGGAAAGATTGTGCGTAGTATGCTGTTCATTTGTTAAAGTACTGCCCCAACATTCGTTTGGTATTGATCGGAGAAACCACTGAAAACTGCCGATCAGAGTCGCCGGGGGTTAGAATTCTCCTCCAGGCAACGGCTGAATTCGAAATCCAATAATTTGGCGAAAATTTACGTTGTAGAAAAATAATTTATCGAAAAAATATTTTTTGATAAAATATGTATTCCTCCAGTCTGTCTGTTCATTTGTGTAAACGTTCAAGAATCTAACGTGTTTTGCTGTGACTAGCTCGTAAACAATTTTTTGCATTGCATTAATTGCATTACATTAAATAGTCTTTTCCTCTGTCTCCATTTTTCGTAAAACTGTTCTATCCCTTTTGTGGGGAAAAACTGAATGTTGGTTTTCTCAACGATTTGAATAAACTCGTCCCGCAGGTTTCGTTTACATGGGGTTGCAAAATAATTTGTTTTTATTATTTGGAAGCAAAGTATTATAAAAGGTACTAAGCAAATGTACACAGTTCTTTCAGTATTCTGTGTCATTAGGGGTGCTAATAAATGCTCGAAAGTCTTCCAGAACAGAGAACAATATAGTTGAGATTTTAAGTTTATAAATGATTGTTCTATAAAAAGTATAAGTGGTTATGTCGTGGGGTCAGCTGTGTTTATCTGAAACAATTCCGACGAGAAGATACCAGGCAAGGTATTCTTTCATATACTACGATAATTGGTATTGAATTTTCTCAGTCTCCGTAAGACTTGATTTTTATTAGTACAAGGGACAATGTTCGTACAGGAAAAGGTAAATTAACAAATAATATTCCACATAAATAATCCGTTTTATTGAATGCTACTTAAGAGAGGCAGAGAAGGAATAATGTTTCTTGACCGGTAATACTGTAGCTTTAAGAAAACTAAAACTGTAATGGTTCGGTTTCTGCACTTTATTTAGCAGTAAACATTAGATCTATGGCCCGAAGTTTATGGGAACAATTTTGAAGCAGATCATATTTTAAGTTCCGAATTATGAACAGCTTATGAATACGCACCTTCACTCAAATTTCACTCCCCAATGGTGCCGTACTATCGCTCACATGGCACACCTATCGGTCGACCAGATAGGGCCAATTGTTTCTTGTTCCGTTTCCTGCTGGCTGGTACAGGTGCTTTTGGAACCGATAGCAACAGTGATGATTGATCCATTCACCTGGGCTAGTACACTACTGGTAAGGAGAAATGCGACTTTCAGAGGTAAGTGAACTTGCTATAGTTTTTTTCGTGGGAAAAATGTTACGTTTTCAGGGAGAATGAATAAGCGACCAATCTAGGTTGCGGCCAATAGGCAATCTAGGTTGCGGTGAATGACACTAATACTAGTACATGCGTCAAAGTTGCATTCACGTTCTAAGTATTCCTATGACTAAACAGTCCATTTCAACGCGATCCAGTGAATAGGTGTGAAGTTCCAATTTGAAATCTGCCGAATGTATTAACGGTATTAAGTTTTGGATCATCACATTTGCATAGTTTGATTTCAACATTGACTTGTGTAATAACTGGCAATTTGCAACTTAATAATAGAAAAATATTGTTCTTGATTTGAGGGAACATTACCGCTCAGCGTTTGGCATAATGTTCACAAAATGTTATACTCCGAAAACATTCAGAAAAGAAACTAAAATGTGTGAATAGACAGTTAGTGAATAGACAAAATGTAAGGGTTCATTTCCAGGCGCTTTATAACAGCATCAATTTCTGCCCAATCCCAGATATTCAGGTTGCGATTACTACAATATTTTTCTTCATGATTCCTAATGTGTTTTGATATTTTCTAAAATTATTTTGTCATTTGCATTCATTATAGCATTCAGTCAATCTAGCTGAGAGCCAAATTTCTTGATTCTTTAGGTTCTTATACTGTAAATTATATTAATGTGATTAATTACAGTTTTTACAACTCCGATGAATATTAAGAGGTTTCCATTGAGCAGATACAATTATACATGGACGTGAATGTTATATTAGCATATTTATAAAGAATTCAATACAATGACATATTTCTGGCACATTTTAGTTTAAAAAAGTACATGAAATGCAATAGGGGGAAATGCTCTTTAAGATCCTTTTAAATTTATACTTTTTTGAAAACAATTGTGAAACTTTGTTTAAGTATAATTAAATATAATTGTGAAACTTCTATTTAATATTTTTAAATCGTTGGTTTGTTTAAAATGTAGATTTGGTATAATTTAATTCGAGTTATTTGTGCGATAACATCCGTAATACATATTGTAATGCTCTTTAATACTCTCGTGTATGCATTAGAGCTGGTGGGTTTTCCTCGAATCATTCCCAAATTCAAAATTGCATTCTTCTACAATTAGAAAATACGCGGTCATAATTAGAAAATATACGCACATTTATGACCTATAAATTCACAGAAATACGATCATTAATGCTCATAATATGACTTAACAGTAAAACCATTGAATTCTGTGGACTTCACGGACAATTTTAAAAGTGAATGTCTTTTTATTTGATTTTTTTCTATTATGTATGCAAGCATATTTTCATATTTGTATGTCACGAACATTTATTTATTTCTCATAAGGAGGTCTCATAGTGTGCCTAAAAATGCCTATTATATTTTACGAAAACGTTAAGTATGGCTTCGAGATATTAAAATCAACATAGTGCTTAAAATGCATATTTTATCATTAGAGAATTAAAATCTCAATTTATCCTCCAAAGATGTCAACATGCGTGTTCAGTCGAATTACAATCGTGTAAAATGCTCTAACGTGTACCAGGACAGCAAGTTTGATTGAATATTGAATCTGTTTTAAATTTTAAAAAATTCGCCGTTTTCCGACGCATGATTACATAACTTTCTCTTCTTACGAAGAATTTCGTACCGCGAGAAAGTAAAAAGAAACAAAATGTCAGTTCTTTGCAACAAAAGAGGCAGAGGCAATCGGACACTTGAGGCACTCACTGTCTTTCATTCCATCATTAAAATATACATTCGTTTCAAGAGTTGAAATAGATTGTTTTCGCTTCCCGAAACGGCAATTTATCGGAAACTTAAATGCATTCGTGTTATAACCTATGATATCGTTATTTATGTAACACGAACAGAAGGTGAATCTTTTGCTTACGAATGAAACGTTGACGGAGTAGACGACTATAGGAGCCGAGTGCGGCATTTTGAAATGAATGCGCCCAAGACACTTTTATACGAGCTACTTTTATTATTTTTGTAATGAAAATTCATAGAAAGATACAAGTTTATAATCTAGTATTTAATAAGTTTAATTAGTATAGTAATTAACAAGTAATAGTAATTAACAAGTTTATAATGTAGTAGTTTATAATCTATCATTCTAAATACGCAAGGCGGCAGTAATGTTGATTCGCGTCGTCCCAGTGTGTTATTTATTTTGTAGTTGCAAATACATTTAAACGCCGATGACTTTCGTATGGACGCGTGCGACAAAGTAGACTTTGCCGTATTTGTCCCGCAAAGTAACACTTTCCAATCAATAAACAACAAACAGTGAATTTTAGTACTAATTTCCATAAAGTCGACATGAATTCTGAAAACGTTATTCACTGGTGAATTGAAGCTGCTCATTTGAGAAATTAAAAAGATATTTAGGAGGCTATCCGAGGTGCCTAAATATCCGAGATGTACACAAAAGTTAGCTCTGGTAATCGCTGGTAATCTGCCGGCGCCTCACATCGTGGGTGGGACGTATACTACGGGAGCGCAAAGTTCCAATCATTAAACAATAAACAATGAATGCTAGTACTTGTTTCCATACACCCGACATAAGTTCTGGAAATGTTATTTTCATGTGAATTTATTCTGCCCACGCGAGAAATTATAAAGACATTTAAGTGCCTGTTTCAGGCGGCTTGAATCTAAGGTTTCTAAGCCTTAATACCAGAGGTAAGCAAAATACTAGCCGCCAGGCTGCCGTTCCATCGCTTCGTGGGTGTGTCATAAGCCACAGAATCGCAAAGTAACGCTTTCCATTCTAGAAACAATATACAGTAATTTTTGTTCTTGTTTCTATGCGTCAGGCATTAGTGTTAAGTTAATTCATGTGTAAAAGTTATTTTCAAATGAATTTATGCTACACATTTGAGAAATTGTAAGAGAATTGCCTATCTTAGGCGCCTAAATACCCGAGGTGTGCATATATAGTAGACCTGGTGATTGCCGTCAGGCTTTTTGCCCCCTCAATTGTATGTGGGACATACGACACAGCAGCTCAAAGTAAGACAATCGAATCAATAAACAGTGACGGTTAGTACTAGTTTCCAAGCAGCCGGTATGAGTATTGGAAAAGTTACGTTCATGTGAATTTATGCTGCCCATTTGAAAAATTTAAAGGCATTTGAGAGCCTATAGAAGGCATCTAAATAGCTCAGGTGCACACATAAGGAAGGCTTGGTAATCGCCGGCAGTCTCCCATCCTCTCGCATCGTGGATGGGACATAAGCCACGATTGCGCAAAGTAATACTTTCCAATCAATAAAAAACAACGGTTAATATTAGTTTCCGTAAACCAGGTATGAGTTTTGAAAAATGCGATTTTATTCTGCCCATTTGAGGTATTATAAGGACGTTTAAGAGCATATTTTAGGCGGCTAGAATCTAAGGTGTCCCGTCTCCTCGCGTTGTGGGTGGGACTTTAGTCACTGGAGCGCAAAGTAAGACTTTCTAATCAATAAACAGTTGAGATTAGTACTGACGAAATTCGTACTGAAAAGTTAATTTTCATATGAATTTATGCTGCCATTTGAGAAATTATAAAGACATTTACGAGGCGATCTTCAATGACTAGAATCGAAGGTTTCTGAGACTGAATTCCCCAGATAGACATAGTAATCCCCGCCAGGCCCCTGTCTCCCCGCATTATGAGTGGGACATAAGTTACGGAAGCGCAAAGGAACGCTTTGCAATCAATGAAAGGAAAGGTTAGTACTAGATTACAAGCACCAGACAGCGACAAAAAAATATATTTTCATATGAATATATGCTGCCATTTGAGAAAATTTTAAAGTCATTTAAGAGCCTATCTTAGTCGCCTAAATATCCCAGGTATACACACAAGGTAGGTCTGGCAGTCACCGACAGTCTCCCGTCCGCTCGCGTCGTGGATGGGACATAAGCCACGAGAGCGCAAAGTAATAATTTCCAATCAATAAACAACGACGGTTATTACTAGTTTCCATAAACCAGGTATGAGTTCTGAAAAATGTGAATTTATTCTGCCCATTTGAGGAATTATAAAGACATTTAAGAGCGTATTTTGGGCGGCCAGAATCTAAGGTTTCTGAGACTTAATACACGAGGTAGGGAAAATAATCTCCGACAGGCTGCCGTCCCCTCGCATCGTCGGTGGGACATTTGCTACGGGAGCGCAAAGTAAGCCATTCGAACCAATAAATAGTGACGGTTAGCACTAGTTTCCATGCAGCAGGAAAGAGTATTGAAAAAAGTTACGTTCATGTGAATTTATGCTACCCATTTGAGAAAAAATATAGGTATTGAAGAGCCTAACTTAGTCGCCTAAATATCCCAGCTGCGCACATAAGGTAGGGCCGGTAATCGCCGGCAATCTCCCGTCCCCTCGCGTCGTGGGTGGCACATAAACCATAGGAGCTCAAAGTAAGACTTTCCAATCAATAACCAATAAATAGTGAAGGTTAGTACTAGTTTCCAAAACCAGATACTCGTTCTGAAAAGTTATTTTCATTTGAATTTAAGCTGCGGATTTGAACAATTACAAAGACATTTAAAAGCCTCTCTTCGATGTCTACAATTTAAGGTTTCTGAGACTTAATTCCAGAGGTAGGCATAGTAGTCCCCGCCAGGCCCCTGTGTCCCCGCATTAAGGGTGGAACATAAGCCACAAGAGCGCAAAGTAATACTTCCAATCAATAAACAATGACGGTTAATACTAGTTTACACAAACCATATATGAGTTCTGAAAAGGTATTTTCATGTGATTTTAAGCTGCGCATTTGAAAAATTTTAAAGCCATTTATGAGCCTATCTTAGTCGCCTAAATATCCCAGCCGCACACATAAGGTAGGGCCGGTAACCGCCGGCAGTGTCCCGTCCCCTCGCGTCGTGGGCGGGACATAAGCCACGGCAGCGCGCGTAACCCCGATCAATCCTTCGGAAGCCCCGTTAGTCCCTGCGCGCTGTCCGGCGCAGGTAGGCCTAATCGCCCGACACACCGCGCGCCGCACCGCGCCACACCGCTGCCCACGCCGACGCCACCGACGCCGCCGACGCCGACGACGCCCCGACGCCTGGCGGCAGGAGACGCCGCGCGCCGCCGTCGGTGGAACGTTGACCATCACGGGCCACTGTCAAATTGACGGCGAAGTCGATGAGGTTGTAGATAATACTTCGACGACGCAACGGTCAGGTAGCCGTCGACGAACAATCGGCGTCTTCACTCGTTTGGATCCGTTGTTTGTTTTGATGGCATGAAAACGGCATGAAAATGACCGACGGCATCAAGACAACTGAAGACGCCGATTCTTCGTCGACGTCAACCTGACCGTCGAATTGTTATCCAAAACCTCTTCGACTTCGCCGTCAATTTGACAGTGGCCCGTGATGGTCAACATCCCACCGTCAGCGTAAACCGTCGGCAATGAGCGGCATCTTTAGTTAAAAAAACGAACAATCGGCGTCTTCAGTTGTCTTGATGCCGTCGGTCATTTTCATGCCGTTTGTTTTTTTTTTGCTAAAGCTGCCGCTCATTGCCGACGTTCACTCTGACTGTGGGATGTTGACCATCACGGGCCACTGTCCAAATGACGTCGAAGTCGATGAGGTTTTGGATAACAATTGGACGACGCGACGGTCAGGTTGGCGACGACGAACAATCGGCGTCTTCACTCGTTTTGATCCGTTGTTTGTTTTGATGGCGACGGTCATTTTGATGCCGTTTGTCTCTTTTTCTTGCTAAAGATGCCGCTCATGGCCGACGGTCACGCTGTCGGTGAGATGTGACCTCAGGCCACTGTCAAATTGACGGCGAAGTCGATGAGGTTTTGGATAACAATTCGACGACGGTCAGGGTGACGTCGACGAACAATCGGTGTCTTCAGTTGTTTTGATGACGCCTGGCGGCAGGCGACGCCGCGCCCCGCTGACTGTCGCGCCCACGACGGTCGGATGTTGACTATCACGGGCGGCTGTCAAATTGACGGCGAAGTCGATGAGATTATAGATAATACTTGCGGATTCGATGGTATAACGGTCAGTGTATCGGGTTGTTGTACCCAAGATTGCGGATTCAAACCCGATCGTGGATTTTTTAAACGGCGAAAAAATCCTTCGTACGCCTTCCTTCGGAGGGGAAGTAAAGCCGGCTGTCCCATGTTAGTAGATTTACTTGCATGTAAAAGATCCGCAAGCCTAAATGATGCCTCTGAGCTAAGTTCAAAATCGCCTCTTTCGTCGCCCGAGATACCTTCTTTCTCCGCTAGGTGAAAGGAGCGTAGCGAAATTTGCGTGGTTAGACGGAAGAGGATGATGGCCCTAGTCTCGCCACGTAAAATAAGGCATTAACTAACTAACTTCGACGACGCGACGGTCAGGTTGACGTCCACGAACAATCAGGGTCTACGGTTGTTTTGATGCCGTCGGTCATTTCATGCCGTTTGTCTTTTTTTTTTTTTGCTGAAGATGCCGCGCGCCGCCGACGGTCGCGCCCACGACGGTGGATGGTGGTCACGACGCGCCCACGACGGTCGCGCCCACGACGGGGGATGTTGGTCATCACGGGCCACCATCAAATTGCCGGCGAAGTCGATGAGGTTGTTGATAATACTTCGACGCGACGGTCAGGTTGCCGTCGACGAACAATCGGCGTCTTCACTCGTTTTGATACGTTGTTTGTTTTGATACCGTCGGTCATTTTGATGCCGTTTGTCTTTTTTTGCTAAAGATGCCGCTCATTGCCGACGTTCACGCTGACGGAAGGAAGGTGACCATCACGGGCCACATCAAGTTGATGGCGAAGTCGATGAGAATATAGATAATACTTCGACGACGCGACGGTCAGATTGACGTCGACGAGCGACGCGACGGTCAGGCTGACGTCGGCGCCTTCAGTTGTCTTGATGCGTTGCGTGTTTCAATGCCGTCGGTCATTTTGATGCCATCGGTTATTTTGATGCTGTCTGTCATTTTTATGTTAAAGATCATTTTGCCGGAAAGCGAACTTCTCGCTGACATCAATAGTGGAATTGAAGATGGCTGTAATGGATCACGGTCGAATTGACGATAGCGTGAAGTCGGTAAAGTTGTGGATGACACTGACGGTCTGCAATGGTACTTTCGATGAAATGACGGTCAGGTTGACGCCAACGAAGATTCGGTGCCATCAGTAATTTTGATCCGTCGTTTATTTCGATGTCGACGGTCATGTGGATGGTAGGTGAGACGTTGGGTCACTGTCAAATTGACTGCGATGCAAAGAGATAGCATGGAGTCGATGACGTTATGGATAACACTTCGACGGTAAGGTTCGAATGATAAGACGAACGGACGGTAAGACGAACAATCGGCGACGACAGTCGTTTGGATCTGTCGTTAATTTTGATGCCATCGGTCATTTTGATAACATCTGTAATTTTTAAGCTAAAGATAATTTTGCCGGAAAGCAAGACCTCGCTGACTCCAATGGCGGGAAATTGAAGTTGACAGTAATAGGCCATGGTCGATCTAACAATAAAATGAAATAGATGAGGTTACGGATGACAATGACGGTCAGCGATGGTCTTTTCGACGACGCGACGGTCAGGTTGACGCCGACGAACATGCGTCGTCGTCAGCCTCTTTGATCCGTCGTTTATTTTGATGCAATTGTAAGATACCGTCGGCCTTGTGGGTGGTCCGATATTGACGCTGATGGGCCACGGTCAAATTGATGATGTCGTGTAGTTAATGAGGTTATGGATGGCACTGACGGTCGGCGATTGTCTTTTCGATCACGCGACAGTTAGGTTGAAGCCGTCAAAACATTCGGTGCCGTAAGTCAGTTTTGATCCGTTGTTTATTGTGATGCAATCGCAAAGATGCCGTTGTTTATGCGGATGGACGGTGGGATGTTGACAGTGATGGACCATGATCGAATTTGTGATACCGTGAAGTTGGTGAGGCTATGGATGGCACAGATGTAGTCGGCAATTGGTCTTTTCGACGCGGCTGACAGATAGACGTCGACGAGCATTCGGTGCCGTTCGCCAGTATGATCCGTTGTTTATTTTGATACCATCGGTCATTTGGTTGTCCCTGGGTTGTTGACGGCCACTGTCGACGGCACTGTCGACGGCACTGTCGAATCGAATTTGATGAGGTTATAAATGTTAGGTTGGCGGCGACGAACATTCAGCGCTGTTAGTTGTTTTGATTCGTCACTCATTTTGATGCTAAAGATTATTTCGTCGGAAATGCAAAAATATGTCTTACTTGACGGTGAGGAGATGAAGCTGACTGTGATGGGCCGTAAGAAACATGACAGCGCCGTTCACAGCGGGAGTTGACAGCGTTGCGTCGATGGAGGCGTTACGTTGTTGCTAACGGGTGATGTTTGGGTGTATGTCGGTCTGGCCGTCGACGGTCAAAGCCGACCGTTACTATGAGGGTATCATGTAACCGAAAGCAAGATCTTTCTGAAAATCACGGAGAGTTGATATTGTCGATGGTGAAATACATCTAACATACACGAAAATAATCGACTAAACAGAAATGCCATTGTAGCCATCTGAAATGCAACTGAGAATCCACCAAACACTAATTTATACAAAGCATTAATATATCTGAAATAAAACTATTGCTCTCTGAAATAAAAATGGAAAAGACGTACACAGAAAAATAAAATACCCGACCTGTACTGCAGTTCGCACGTATTCCCACGTTAACTGATTTTTGTGTAAATTGATCACACGTCCATTTATTTCTCAATAATTCAGAAAGCAGTCAGGAACTCATTTATAGTTGATCACCAACATCTCGCTAGGAACAAAAAACAAGAATGAGAGGATGGAAACGGGAAAAGAGGGGGAATAAAAGAGGAGATAGGGAGAAAAGATAAGAAAAAGATGGAAGAGAGGGAGGCGAAAAAGCGAAGATATAGAATATCTTATAAAGAAAAAGAAAAAAAAACTGGGAGAAGAAGTAGAGAGAGGATGTAGAAAAATAATTTTAAGATAGTGGAAAGAGTGCGATGAGTAAAATATAAGATGTAGATGTGCAGGCGAAGGAGGAAGAGTGGGAGAAAGAGTAAAAGTAGGAGGAGGAGAAAATTAAGGATTTGCCCTATGCTTTCTGTATCACGGTTCACACCTACCCCTTGCTTATTGATTTCTGCGCTTATCGACCTCATGTGCCCCTTTCGCTCAAGAATTCAGGAAGTAGGAGCAAGCAAGCGGGCTGTTCACCGCGGCAGGCAGTGCAAGTGCGAAGGGGTGAGGAGGGGGAGGGGTTAGGGGTTGCTGTGTCAGAAGGGGAGGGGACTTCGCCCCGCCCTGTGGTTTGGCGACCGCGGTCGAAGGGGAGGCTGTTCGCTGAAAATCACGACACCCGCACGAAGGGGAGATACAACGGCGCAAAATCCTTCGCGGGAACCCTACGTTATACTGCGATTTTTCTAACTCTGCCCTCTCAAGCTCCTATGGCCACGATGAAGTATCACACAGCATTTCGCGTCTTTCTCCCTCGTGCTTGTAGTGTGCGATTTTTCTAACTCTGCCCCTCAAGCTCCTATGGCCACGATGGAATATCACACCGCATTTCGCGTCTTTCTCCCTCGTGCTTGTAGTGTGCGATTTTTCTAACTCTGCCCCTCAAGCCCCTATAGCCACAATAGAATATCACACGCCCTTTCGCGTCTTTCTCCGTCGTACCGCTAGAAGTCGCACTGCTTGATACGGTCGCGATCATACGATACCTGGAGGCACGACTGAGAACGTTGCGAAATACCATGACATATTGCATCCTGAAGACGGGCCTTCAGGGGCAAAGTTAGAAAAATCGCTGTATAGGAGATGAGAAAAGGAAGTGAGGCTGTGATTCTCAACCATCTTAAGTGGAGGTGAATTCTAGAGGCCGATTGTTTTCCTTGGTTTCTCCGATCAACAGCAGGTACTTCATGCTTGACAATCCCCATTCGCACAACCACGTTGATTCAAAAACAGAAACCACTTGAAGAGCAACATCATATAGAATAGGGTATTTTTCAACACTTGCGTGTTTCCAAAACACTGGAGTGAAATATGCTTTGTATCCTATTGTAGAACATTGATCTTTTTTCTGAATGGTGGACATGTCTAAATTACCAAAGTCCGTTTATTATTGAGCAGTTTCACTGCATTACTTTTCATTCTAATCTACTGGAAACGTTTTCGCAGTCGACTTGTTGACCCCAGCGATCCCAGTTGACCCCAGCAAGGTCTCGAACTGAGAAAAACTAAGCATAAAAATGATAAAAATATGTAATGTTTGATTGCTGAAATTACTATTTTGTTCTAGTTGAAATGCATGCTGTTTCTTATTCGGCGATATCCAACTGCGCATATATTTGCACGGAAATCCTGTTTTCAGATGCTAAGATTTAAATGACAAGTAATAACAATAAGGAATGAAACTATGATCAGTATGCCACGAAACTGCCAAAAATTATAAACAGCTTTTCACAAGAGATTCAAATGACAATTGAAATGACTTTCAATCCATAAACCGCATTTTGTTTGATCCCGATTTACAACAGATTAATCTGATGAAGTTTAGAATGTGCTACTCAACTTCGTATACACAAGCGGCACTTCGTATTATTTGGTTGAGACTGCACAAACCTACTTCGAAATGCAGTAATTAAATATAGAACTGTTAAGAACACAACTGTATTCACTATTCAAGCCACAAAATAAAAAGTAAGGGAACCCCATTTACAACGCTTATTTATTTTCTCTCTATCTCGATAAAATACACAGCTCCCCGTCTGTGTCTACTTCTGCCTCTCTGTTTCTCCCTCATCCCCCCTTCTCCTTCTTCTTACCCCTTCTTCGTCTTCTTACCCCCCCATCCCCCAGCACTCAATTTCTCACTGCGGGGACCCTTGCGAGAACAAGACGTGTCAACGCGGTGGGGCCGCGCCGAGTGCTGAGGGGAGCTCAATCGAGTCGGGTTGTTTGTAGAAGAGGGCAAATGCGGCAACACGACCAAAAGAACGGCCGACGCGAGGCAAGGCAAGGGCCGCGCGGTAGCACTAGCCTTGGATGGCCGCCCAGGGCGGGCGGCTGGTTTGCGGTCACTGAACGGGCGGCGGTGGGGATGGCGACGGTGGTGGTGATGGTGAGACTGGTGGAGGGGGGTGGGGGATAACAGCTGTGGATGGCGGCGATGGTGTTGGTGATGGTGATGATGGAGGTGTAGGTGGCGACAGTGGCGTGGTATTGGTGGAGGTGCTGGAGGAGGAGGCGGCGAAGGCGACGGCGGTGGGGTTGGGGGTGGTGGTAGTGGTAGTGGTGGTAGTGGTGGTGGTTGTGGTGGTGGTGGTGGGATATTCTGTGGCGGCAGAAGGTGTGGTGGTGGTGGTGGATTTGGGGCTGTGGAAGTGGCGATGGTGGTTATGATGGTGATGGTGGTGGAGGCGATAATAGCTGTGGGTAGCGATTGTGGTGGTGATGGTGGTGGTGGTAGATGTGGTGGCAGCAGTAGGTGTGATGGTGGAGGTAGGGTTGGAGGTTGTAGTTTTGGCGACGGTAGTAATGATGGTGACGCAGATGATGGAGGAGGGGGGGGCATAAACAGCTGTGGGGGAGCAGTGGTTGTGGTAGATGTGGTAGCTGTAGTAGGTGGAGTGCGGGACTGTGGGAGTGGCGACGGTGGATAATGGCGAAGCTTTTAGTGGAGTGAGGGTAAAAACAGCTGTGAGGGGACGATGGTGGTGGAGGTAGTGATGGGATATGCGGCAGAAGGTGTGGTGGTGACGGTGGGGTTGGGAGTAATGAAGATGGTGGGGACGATGGCGATTGCAGCGGCGGTGGCGGCGGCGGTAACAATGGTGGCGGTAACAATAGTGGTGGTAACAATGGTGGCGGCGGTGACGACGGCAGCGGTGATGGAGGCGGCGGTGGTTATGGTGGTTGCGAAGACTGCGGCGGCGGCGGTAACAATGGTATCGGTAACAATGGTAGCGGCGGTGACGGCGGCAGCGGTGATGGAGGCGGTGGTGGTTGTGGTGGTGGCGAAGACTGCGGCGGCGGCGGTAACAATGGTGGCGGTAACAATGGTGGCGGCGATGGTGTCGAGTACGGGGGCAGTGGTCGTGGTGTTGGCAGGGACGGCGGCGGTCGCCATAGCAGTGGCGACGACAGTCAGAGCAGTGGCACTGGCTGCGGTTTTGGCGATGGCGGGAGGACGGCCGTCCAGGCAGCGTGACGACGTGGGGTGGATCGCATGAAAGGAGATGGAGAGGAAGAGGGAAAGTGGAAGAGTGTAATGAGGTTGTGGTGGGTCCAAAAACAGTTTCTACATGATAGTATTTTTCACTCACATGACTGTCGAGCCCGACGATTTTTTTCATCAAATAGCTTTAGCACTTTTTATAATTTATCGAACGACGTGAAATGTGAGGACTCGCCACTGTTCTGCTACCAGATCTACAATCAGCTGTTGTCGTATGTCGTAATTTCCACCACAGTGGTAATGCTCGCGTGTGGTGATAATGGTATTGTAGGAAAATGTAAGAAATTAACATAAATATGTATAGATAGTTAAGTTAACATCTGCTTTGATAAAATAGTGGCTATCATGCCGAGCTACTTATCCCAAGTTCGCCGGTTCAACTCCGGTCAAAGTAGGATTTTCGAGATGCCAAAAATCCGCTTGCATGTGGACGCTTGTTGCCGTGTAAAACTGATCCCAGGAAAGGCACTTGGCCGATCCTGGCAAAATTAAATCCTCTAGCAATTGAGCACCGATCAGAATTTCGATTTGAACAACTGGATAAGATAGCGGATTTTGTATCTAGGCCTGGGCTATCTGGTATTAAGATCAAACGTCAAAATTGGCGCACTAGCGCAATGGCAAACTAGCCTAGGAACACTTGCCTAGGACCAGTCTCACAAGAAGGCACTAGGGACTTTGGAATTGCCAAAGAGCCATATGGCTGTTAACCAGAGAGAGAGAGAGAGAGAGAGAGAAAGAGAGAGAGAGAGAGTTAAATGAAAGACAGAGGAAACGGGGTAATGTTGAGAATGCGACAGTTTGAAGTGCCAAATGTTATTGTCATAACCACAGATTCAAGAATGCGTCATTCACAAGTGTCAAGCAAAGTGTCACTCATAAGAACAAAAGTGCAGGGGCCGAGAGCCTCATGAAGCCAAATGCCACAGATACGATACCAAGCACAAGGGCATTGAATCATATATCGCTGAACTAAACCCAAGTACCAGAGCTCGCCTGCAGTACGCGTTGGTGGTAGGGTCGGTACGTAGTTGGTGTCGGATGCCCAGCATAAGAGTGCTAGTGCCAGCGGGCGTAGGTCATACTCATGGCTTGTCCTGGACGCTGAGGCAGAACAGTCGTGCTGGCACGTGCACGTTACGGGAGGTGGCGGAGACGGACACTAATGTTCGAGTGTCTATTATCATTGACCGAGAACCCAGGACAAGAGTGGTAGTGCCAAAGGTCACTGACACGAACCCAGGCATAAGGCGCGCTGAGTGAAATATCGCCCACATGAACGTAAGCGCAACAGCGCGATTGCAAGCACGCGATAGGTCTGACGTATGGCTCGTCGGAGGCCGTGCCGACTCGATGGAGGGGGGGGTCGCAGGGGCAGTCCCAAGTGTTCGAGTGTCAACTATCAATGACCTGAACATCGGCACAATAGTGCAAGGGCCAAATACCAGTGACACGAATCTAAGTCCAAGGGGCGCTGAGTCGATTATCGCTAAAATGAACCGAAGAACGTGTGCGCGATTCTGAGTGCGCGATGGAATAGGACAAATACCAAGTGCCATTGTGATAGAGACCGGAAAAATATGTAGTATTAAACGTCAAAATATGTGCATAAATATGTAATGAAAACAGCAAGAATATGTAATAAATATGTAAAATCGGATATAATATGTAATATTAAAATTCTCTATTTAAAAACCATTTACACAGCAAGAAATTACATTGAGAAAAGATGCTCATTTTACATCATACAACTTTCTCATCAGTAGTAGAAGATTAATCTATTGTAATCCAGGACCGTAGCTTAGCAGTCAGACTAATCGCAATAGAAACCGTCACACAAACTGGCGAGATCTACGACCAGCAAACATACACTGAAGCATCTTCATCGAAGTGTTACACGATGGCGATCGCAAATTTTTCTCACAAATGAAGGTAACAGATCACAAAACGCGGTGTCAATGATATTTTGGACACGTAGATTCCCCAAAAGTGTAGGAAAAATGCTGATATAAAAAATACATCGTTTGATAAAAATATGAAATTAAATAGAAGAAAATTGATAAAATAAGAAAAATATATTGTAAAAACAGCAAAATATGTAATATAGTACCAAATATGTAAAAATATGTAAAGAAAAAAAATTGGATATTGTGTTAGGAGGGCTATGATGAGCCAAGATTACAATGTTAAGAACGGTAAGTAGAAAGACAAAAAATATGTAATTACATAAAAATCCGGTCTCTAGTGATAAACAAGAATACGAGTACCAAGGGTCATTCACATGAACACAGGTCCAAAGTGGAAGTGACATGATCCACGACAGAGGCACAAATGCAGGATATTAAATATTGCTGATACAAAAGCAAGCAAAAGAGCGCGGAAGCTAGCACGCGACAGGGCAGACGCATGGATCGTCGGAGGGCCGTGCAAGCACGTTTGGGGGGGGGGGGTCGCACGTGATGAGCGAGACGCGTGGCGCGGTGTCGGATCAGCCGTGCTCGGCACATTGGGGGTTGCAGACACCATCACAAGTGTTCAAGTATCAACTATCATTGACCTGTACACCAGCACAATAGTGCGAGTGCCGGCACGTTGGAGGGACTGTCACAAATGTACGGGTGCCAACCATCATTGACCCAACCTTAGCACAAGAGTCTGCCAGCAAGCATGGGGTGGGACGCGTGGCTGGCTGGGGCGCGGATGCCATGTCGGCACGTTGGGAGTCAAAGGGACCGTCACAAATGTGCGAGTGTCAACCATCATTGACCCGAACCCTAGCACAAGGGACTGCCAGCACGCGATGGGCGAGAAGCATGGCCAGGCTAGGCGGGGTCGGAGTTGGCGTGTCGGCGCGGGGGCAGGTGGGGCGAGGACGAGGATGATGGCGGGGACGAGGGCGTGGGCGAGGGCGCGGGCGATGGCGAGGATGGGGGCGGGGGGAGAGCGGGGGCGAGGCGCGTGGCTCGTTCTGAGCGTGGGGGTGAAGCAGGGGTGTCGGCGCGGGGGTGGGGCGAGGGCGGGGCCGAGAGCGAGAGCGAGGGCGTGCGCGTGGGCGAAGGCGTGGGCGAGGGCGTGGGCGAGGGCGAGAGCGAGAAGGAGAGCGAGGAGGAGAGCGAGGGCGAGAGCGAGGAGGAGAGCGAAGGCGAGAGCGAGAGCGAGGAGGAGAGCGAGAGCGAGACCGACGACGAGGGCGGGGACGAGGGCGGGGACAAAGGCGGGGACGAAGGCGGGGAGGAGGGCGGGGGGAGGTTGGAGGCCAGGGCGTGGGCGAGGGGGAGAGCGAGGGCGAGAGCGAGGTCGAGGGCGGGGACGAGGGCGGGGACGAGGGCGGGGACGAGGGCGGGGACGAGGGCGGAGACGAGGGCGGGGACGAGGGCGGGGGCCAGGGGCGTGGCGAGGGCGAGAGCGAGGGGGAGAGCGAGGGCGAGGGCGGGAAAGAGGGCGGGGGCGAGAGCGAGGGCGAGGACGTAGAAGAGGGCGGGGGCGAGAGCGAGAGCGGGGGGCGAGACCGGGGGCGAGAGCGAGAGCGAGGGCAGGGGCGAGGGCGAGGGCAGGGGCGGGTGCCCGTGGCTCGTTCTAAGCGCGGGGGCGGGCGATGGCGTGGGCGTGGGCGGGGCGCGCGAGCCGTGAAGCAGCGCCGCTCCGCCGCGCCGCTGACTGACGCGGCCGGGCATCGAAGCGAGGCGAAGCGCCAACGCCCCGCCCCCTGCTCGCGCCCGCCCACGCACCTGCCCGCTCGCTCGCCCGAACCGCGCGCCGCCTGCGCCGCTGCACGCCCGCCGCCCGCTGGTGCAGCCAGCCTGCGCGGCGCCCAGCGCGCACCGCGCCACGGAGGCGGCCGCGCAGTAACGTATACCGGGCTACTGGGCTGCAACTGTCACAGCAAACTGGGAACTGATCATTTGTTTTTCGATCCAACCATAAGATTCCAAGAAATTGTCAAAAACATGTTTTTTCGTGTTTTGGATCTGCGATCCTTGTGGGTATTATATGTTTGATGATGACAACAATAAACTATTTTTTATTAACTATGTTTAATTGAATAAGACGATTTTCTTAAAGCAACAACATATTGTTCTTGAAAAAAAATCATGATTAATTTCTGTTCTAATTTCTGACAAGAGTGTAGAGTCGTTTACAGCATCATATAAAAATATAAAGCCCTTTGCATTCTATTTAACAAAACCCTTGATTATCTTATGATTGTCCGTAACATATCGTTACAGAAGTTTGCTCGTTGATCTCTTTTATTCAGTTTCATAATGGGGAAAATGCTCACAAATGTGCTATATATATACATATATACATAATCATTATAATGAGAAAATAACATCTAATATTGTATAATAAAAATAATATTGCCTAATAAAAGTAGTACAAACTAGAAAAACTTCATAAACGAGTGTATTGTTGTATAGTCAAATATTATTTCTAAGACAGCGGTAGCCCAGAGCAAGAAAGCAAGCCACTGAGGCCGCTAGTAGAAGGGCCTATTCTCCAAAACTGTGTTTTGAGAAAAACGCGTTACAAGTTTTCCATCATAGCATTCGACACTCTGGTCTACTTAATTGTAAATTACATATTATTTCAATATGTTATAATTATTTTTAAACTTAATTTCTTTTAGAACGTAATAATTACGTTCTCCTTAATTTTTCAAACATTTGACGTAAAGAAAAAATGCGTAATAGGTCCTTCTTCTGGAGAACACTTTATAATTATTATTGAAATGGTGTAAGTTATAAATATTAATAAATTTTAATTTGATTTTATTATAAACTGCTAACACAAATCATAAAATCACGCTCTTAAAAAAATGTTGCTAAAATATTTTGCTCCCTTCCATTAAGTACCCATGAAGTCCTTAATAGCTGTGACTTTCGCGGGATTAAGTGGAATTCGAATGACAAGTTAAAGTGCAATATTCTGGGGATGTCTTTTCATGTAAAGGAATATTAGGCCCTACCAGCCTAACGAATAAAGAAAAATCATGAAAATTTGCTTGGATATGGATTAAAGTACACAGAATTCGTTCTGCATTCTGCATTCTCTGGAATCTTATTAGTGATGTTGCTCAGAGACATCAGATTGGGCATGCATAAAGACGAAATGGGCAAAAAATATATTTGTACAGGAGTTCCAGATTTTCGGCGCTGAAATGACCTTTGCGATTTATAATAGCACAAAGTTGGAGAGTATGATTGGCTTGCTTCACTTTGGTTTCTGTGTGATGTTTCCAGGTACGTTTGTTTCTAAGTGAAGACCGATGTATTTGACGGATAAATTGAATGGAGATCAAAGATGGGTGATGAGGTTGTTGGCATTTATAGCCTACATCTTTGGTAGTGTATAGTGGACTTTTTGCGATACTACTTGAATGGATTACCTAAAACCTTTAGAGCTAAGTAGTTTCGATCTCTGTCTCGAAACGCCATATGTTGTCGTGACGAGGGTTCAAATTAAGTAAAATTTACTATAAAATGCTTTCACATTTACTATCTATCCTTTTTCTGTAAATTCTTATATTGTTTTCAAGAGTTGTAACTCAAAATGCTGGAAAAAGGTTTCGTCTGAGAAAAGACGATTAAGTACTATAATTCAGTTCTTTTTACTCGTATTGCATAATAAAAAAGTGCAGGTTACATATATTGAGTTATTTTGCGTCGCAATTAGACATTTAGTACGATGCCAGTTTTCTCCAAACGTATTCGAAATAATCGATAGTAAACGGAAGTTAAAACAGGATATTGGTAAAGGAAGTACTATTAATCATTCCCATTATCAATTCCTTTATAAAGTTTTTCCCATTTATAAACCCAAGCAAATTACTATTCATATGTTATGTAAACAAATGGATAGTAATTACAACATACTTTTCAGGCTGTAAAAATTGGTAGAAGACACACCAATAATAAACTTTTACCTGAACATAATGCCGTATATGTGTTTAAGATTTCTCATATTCCAGTCCTTTTGACCACTAATTCCATTTTCGTCGCATTTTAGGCCCTTATGAAAGATACGCTTTAGGATGGAAACAAATAGATCTCAATGAAATTCTCTATTCTTTAACTATTGTACGAATAACGAATAAACGAATTTTTATTCTCTATTTTGCAGGCAAAAATCTGAGTAGTTTCAATATTTTGTTTTATTAGAATAATTTATTAGTAGTATTTTCTCAATAAAAATTAAAAATTTTGGTTCTCGAATGACTTGCAGTCTATAATTATAAGTATTCACGTATGACTTAAGTGTAATGTATGTTTATTGGTAAATATTCAGCAATATCTACATCGTTTGTGTGACCGGCGGAGTTTATCTGAGAGACTGCAGACAATCTGCAGACAATCTGATCGAGATGTTGGAGGGTTCGAGTCCCGACGGTTCCGAATTCAGACACTAGCTTTAAAGCTAGTTCGATTTCAGTCGCTGTTTGGCGGAGAATTCTAATAGTAGATTGCTGTGATCGATAGTTTTCGGTGTATTCTCCGATCAATACCACGCGAACGCTTGAGCAGAACCATAACAAACGGGCCACGGACCGCGCACCATCTTTCCTTTCTTTCTCTTGTCTTATCCTTTCTCCCTCAATCGTACACACACACGTACATGACATGCACCACTCTCTGAATCTGAATCAGTGAAATTGTCACTGATTCAATCAGTGAGAGCCGAAGTCATTGATATCTTCAGTCAAAATGGGTAGTTTCGCTGACAATCAGCGAATATGCGAACCTTTTCATAATGATCGCCAGCATTTCACTCGTCGTCAGTGGTAAAGATGCCGCACCGCCATCGCTCGCTAATCATTCAGTCGTCACGTTCAATTAGTTTGTCACAGATTTCACTGATTCAAACAGTGAAGTTTCACTGATTCAAAAAGTGGACCCAATTTTCACTGATTTGTTCAGCTCAATTCACTGATTGTCAGTGGCAAGGTTATAACTGACACCATCAGTGAATAGTCACTGTCAATCAGTAGTTTTTCACTGATTCAGACTGAGAGAGCACACTACCCCGCACACAGTATGTGGTAGTAACGGTTATATCGGGCTATTGTACTCAAGTGCGCAGATGAAAACCTCATTGAAGCCGTGCATTTTTATGGGCGAAGAAATTCTTCGTATGCCTTCCTTCGAAGGGAGTAAAGCCGTCTGTCCCACGTTGTAGATCCACTGCATGTAAAAGATCCTCAATCCTAAAAGAAGTCTCTGATCTAAATTCAAATCCGCTGTTTCATCGCCCAAGTACTACCTTCTTTGTCCGCTAGATGCGTTAAGGAAATTTGCGTGATCAGACGGAAGAGCGGAACTGATGGTCAGAGTCTCACTACGTAAAACAAGGCATGAACTAAACTAAACACACCGCGGAAGTGCAGTCGGGAGCTTAACCCTCCGGCGGGCGCGTCCCATCATTTCCCACCAGCAGGCGCGTGCGGCACTCCGTACCGCATTTATCAACTTCGATTTTCGCGACAATAGTTATTACTTTTGTTAGCGACATGTGAAGGAATATTCTATATTTATGTTTTTATACATTTTTTTCATAATAACTAAATACCAAACAAAATAACAATATTAATAAGAGTCTGATTTATCACTCACTCACTCCGTGTCTTGTTACGTGTTACATGAAAGGGAATGAATACGGTGCAAACATACCGTCTAACGCTTCTTCGAAAACAACGCTTCTAAATTTGAATTAGTAGTTAGTACTCCAAAATCAGTGTCATAAAGCTCAATAACAAAACAGCAGTAAGAATTATAATGGATAAAATACGCAAATATTATACTTACATTACAAAGCGCGTGCGGTACGGAGTGCCGCAACCGTTGCAGAGTTCGAATTACTAACGAATAACGGTCGATCGGCAATGTCTGAAATCGTGATTTGAGACTCATCCGTTTGAAAATACAATTAATGAATAACTATGAGCTCAGTAGTGTGACACCAATTGTTTAAACGAAATCACCAAAAATGAAGAATGCGACACTGAGTGCCGCTACGCGCCCGCCGGAGGGTTAAAACGTGTCCCGGCTTGGGTGGTGATCATAGCAGTTGACGTGACCGGAAATATCAGTTAATCAATCAATCAATCAATGTTTTGTGAGAACTACGATTTACGAATTTAATTCACTCGATATTGTAAGATTTAAATTCAATGTTGTTATAAAACTTATAACAATATTTTGAAAGTACGACTATATTGCAACATAACTCAGTATAATAGTGCGATTTTTCTAACTCTGCCCCTCAAGTCCCTATGGAATATCACACGGCATTTCGCGTCTTTCTCGGTTGTGCCGCTAGACGTGGCATAATCGCAAACACTGCTTAATACGGTCGCGATCCAGCGATATCTACCGGCCCGACTGAGAAAGACGCGAAATACCGTGATACATTCCATCGTGAAGACGGCATCGAGAGAGGCAAAGTTAGAAAAATCGCAGTATAGTAAAGTTAACTAACAACCAATGCAATCGAATAGAAAGGCTCCAGAAATTTCATCTACAGAGACTAGGGTGGTAGCATATCCTTGCAATGTTTTGTATCTTTGTGTTGATCTACACATGGGCCGAAACCGCAATTTCCCGACATGATAATGAACGGATGAGGATAAGCGTCGACTTGCAGTGAGTCGGTTTGTGTTAAGCAGAAGTACTTTCCTTGCACACTTTTCACCACTATCATATTCGTTCTTCTTGTTCATTTTTCTTCGCCGAAACATTCTATATCTTGCTGATTAGAATTCTCAGGAGATTGCCGTAATAATTTTAACCTATGTGGAATTTAGAAAAACAGGATGAATGCATTTCATAGAAATCATGAAATTCTCAAGGAGTGAAGTGAATAACTTCTTTGTTGTTGCTAATTTTTCTAACACTTAACCATACGCTAAATTTGAGATAAAATGAAAACCGACCTACAACGAATTGAAATCTAGAAACGGATACGATCTACAACGTAGAATGGACATTTATTAAATATCTGGGGCATCCGATGATTATAATGAAGTGAATAAGAAATGAAGAACCAAAGCATTATTCTCCAAATAATGGACTAACGATATGAGCTGTCCTTGATGATACCATTGACTGTTCCATAAATTCAAAATATTCAAATCAACCAATCATCGTCCCTTGAGCTGGTCGAAAATCTACATCTTCGTTTTTCTTTCTCTATGTCTGTCGTTTACTTTCCTCTTTTTGATACATAAAAATGAGGGAGAATAACTTGTATTGTTTCTTATTTATTCATAATAATTCAGAGAATAGTATTTCTACCTCGACTCTGCATTAAAATAATTGCCAAAAAAATGCTTAAACATTTCCCCATTCCATTTAGGGTCCCCAATCTTTCCCCACAACGAAAATATTCCCTTTTGGGGGACAAATTCCCAATGTGGCAACCCTGTATTGAGGGATTAACAGTTGGCGTTCGTCTCGTCTTGCTGGCGGAGGAATGCTTTTCGCGAAGCGATGCGGCCTTCAGAGATTCTCAACTGTTTTACAACGTGATTCTTGTTATTTTGATTGTCGTATTGATATTAAAGTTCAATAAAGGATCCTTTTATTTCTTGACTGTTGTGGTTTAGGTGGAAATAGGAAACGCAATTATATATTTCTTTTCTATAATTGTATGTGCTTGTTACGTTTCGAGAACAATTTCGTCCTCATCAGGCTTCAGTGATTAACAAGTTCTATTAAATATATTACGTATACATAAGTAAATATAAATTTGTACAAAGAACATAATTAAAGCTCACCTACGATATTTGCTGATACGTGTTCGCTATTATCTCATTTTGATCAATATAATATTTTTTGTTACCCTGACATTTTATGAATGGAAAGGAATAAAAAGTAGTGGATAAAAGAATAAATAAAATAAAGATATGGAGAGCAAGATGAAGGAATCTATTTGATTTTATGTAAAATATTGTCATAAACATTTGTAAATTGATTACTTTCAACTATTGACTTCATACATTGGTTTAATTTTATGTTTAATGTTTCTGTGATTAAGCGAGAATATTTTCTATGTTCATGTTTTACAACCTGTCAAAATAATCGTCCGCCGTCTTGACCCAAGGATACAAGAGAATGTTTTGCCTGCGCACAGGTTACCAAAACTGCCTAATGGCTACTTCGACAATGATTGCAGGTCCAAAAGTTGTCTCTTTGCTTCTCAAGCAACTCCAATCCCACCCCAGATGATATCTGAATTGATGCCGAGGCGGCTACCGAAACAGGCCGGACAACTTCGACGATCAAACAGTTTCTTGCTCTCGGCTCGCAGCAAGCTGGTTGATCAGTGACAAGCGGTATGTTGCTTTTTCATGTCTTCTTGCCACTTGCGTTTCGATGGCGGTGACTCTTTCATTTGTTTTCTTTTGTTCTTCACTCTTTCTTTTTCTTCCTTTTCTCTTCTCTTCCCTCTCTCTCTTTCTCTTTCATCTTTTTTCCTGTCCATGCCTATGCATTTTCCTCTGGTTGTTTCTCTCTTCATCTTCGTCTCTCTCTCAAACTTCTCTTCCCTCTGTCTCTCTTTCTCTCTCACCTTTTTCTGTCGATGCCTACGCTTTTTTCCTCTGGTTGTTTCACTTTTCATCTTCGTCTCTCTCTCAAACTGCTGGTCCTCGCTCCATTTTCTTATTCTCTCTCCATTTTTAATGTTCTATATTTATTTTTATTTTTCTCTTTTTCATTTATTTTGTTATCTCTCGACGTTTTGTTCTCTCTTCATTTTCTCTAGCTCTTTCCATTTTTATTCACTTATCATTTCTATTGTTCACTCGAATTTTTCTTGCTCTCCCTCCCTTTCTCCCAGTTTTTGTTGTTTTCGCGCTCTCCTCTCGTTGCAATCCCTCCCTTCCTCTTTTCCCTCCCATTTATTGTGCTCTCTTTATCATTATATTGTCTCTCCCTTATTATTTCTTTCCTTTTTTGTTTATTTTGAACCATCAGCTTTCGAGCATCTGACCCGCAGTCATGGTATTAAAAATGTTTCGCCAGAATAAACGCTGAGAGCAACACAAACAATTAAATTTTCTGGGATGTTAAGAATGAACAAATCGTCTTGAGGAAATGAACCGCATTCAGACAGATGAGAGATATTGCAGTCCCCGCTTATTACGAACGTTTAAACTTTTGTTGTTTTTTAATACGTTACTATTGCTAGAAGTAACGTTGTGAGTCGAAGGAAAACTTTGATACTCGCCTTATAATTAGTATCATTTGTGGTCTGTTAGTTTATTGCCTTCACCTGTTAGTTTAAAACGTTCGAGAGAGGGGCATGCCGGGCAAAAGAAATTAGTGGTTGGTCCATTGCTTCTAGGATTTCTTCCGGTTTCTGACGTCACTGAGAATATGTTGCAGTGAGTGCCAAAGAACGGAATTAAACCTAATTGAAAAATCTATAATAATATTGATAATATTATTATAATATATTTTAATAATGATAAAAATAATAATAATAATAATAATTATTATTATTATTAACATCTCCAGAATTTACGATTTAAGATGTTAGGTCTAGCTTAAATATAAGATCCACTCGAGGTACCAACCATAGTTTTCTAAGGAGCAGATGGAGATATTGTGGATGACTCTAGGCTCTACAGATGTTTGCGCAAAATATTGGCTGGCCTATTATTATTATTATTATTTTTCCATTACATCACGACTAAAGATGTTATAAGTCGGCTGAATATAAAATCTACTCCAGGTTGCAACCAGCTACCTAAGGAGTAGATCTAGGGACTATCGGTGCCTCTACAGTACTTTGCGCAAAATGTGGGCTGTTCCAAATAAAGCTATTTCTTGCACTTCCCAGTCCTTTGAATTACCTGGGAGTTTAGACAAGTTCTTACTCAAATTTTGCGGAACAAATCCCAGAGCTCCGATAACTATCGGGACGACCTGTGCTTTTACGCCCCACATTCGGCTGATCTCGATTTCCAAACTCTTGTATTTAAGACGTTTCTCTGCCTCCTTGGTAACGACGTTTTGATCGCAAGGTACAGCAACATCGACAAGTAAACATGATTTTTTCTCCATATCCCGGATGACTATATCCGGTTTGTTTGCTGCTATCGTGCGATCAGTTTGAATTTGTTGGTCGTACAATATCGTACACAATCCAACAGACGTCACCGGTGTCGGTGAGTGTTCGTACCACTTGGGGCATGTGTTTGGAACTTCGAGGGCGGTACAGATCTGCCAGTGGAGGTAGCTACACACCCTGTCGTGTCTTTTCAAATATTCGGTCTTTGCTAGAATTGGACAAGCTGAGACTATATGATCAATGGTTTCTACGTGTTCCTGACAAATGCGGCATTTATCATCTTGGGAAATTTTGAGAACCGCTTTATCGTAATGTCGTGTTCTCAAGGCCTGATCTTGGGCAGCTATTACAAGTGCTTCCGATTCTGGCTTCATTCTTCCCCTTTTAAGCCACATAAATGATTGATCTTTATTGATCTGCACCTTGTCCATTCTTTTTAGGTATTGTCCGTGGAGTGGTTTGTCTCTCCACGATTTCTTTAACATTTTCTGTGTCTCAAATTTCATGTTAAGTAGCATCAGAAGTTCAGTGTCTCTGTCATTCTGGGTGTCTTGCATAGTCTTGTTCGCAATGCTTCTTGCTACACTTACAATGCCTCTGTTTCCCATTCTTCGGTCAGATTTCATGACCTGCCTCATTAGTGGGTCATCTTGATGGCTGACTACATACTTTCCCATCCCGGTTATTGCATTGTGCCAGGAGGCTTCAATTTGTCTCAGGCCTCTTCCTCCTTCCTTACGTGAAACATAAAGTCTATATACATCAGCTCGGGGGTGGGCGACATGATGCATTGTAAGCAGTTTTCTGGTTTTTTCGATCCATGATGCGAATTTCCTGTTCAGTCCAGTCTACTAGTCCGAAACTGTATTCGGCTACAGGCACCGCCAAACTACCAATTGCTGATATTTTATTCCTGGAGTTCAGAGCGGACTGCAGGACAAGTCTCACTCGTCTATAATACTCCCTGCGAATTCTCTCTTTCATTGAGTCGTTCGAGATGGTCTCACATTCTTCAATGCCCAGATATTTGTAAGTTTTACCTGGCTCAAGATCTTGAATCGCAGTGTGTCTATCAACTTCAATGTTCTGTGACGTTGTCATTTTGCCTCTTTTTAAGTTGACTTTTGCACACTTGTCAAGACCAAACTTCATGCAGATGTCATTGCTAAATTCATTGATGACAGACAGCATTTGGGAGAGAATCGCTTCATTCTTAGCAAACACTTTAAGATCATCCATGTAAAATAAATGTGATACAGGCCTTTCATCACCATGGAGCTTGTAACCAAAGTCAGTGTGCGACAGCTGTCTAGATAGTGGGATCAAACTAATGCAAAACAACAGAGGGGATAGTGAATCTCCTTGAAAAATTCCCCTGTTAATCTGAATACTTCTGGTTTCTACTACTCCCTTTCCGCTGTGGATTAGTAACCTGGTGCTCCACGACTTCATACTAGCCTTGCAAAACTCAACAAGTCTAGGATGAAATCGATAGATCTCCAGGGTCTTCAAAATCCAATCGTGTGGTACACTGTCAAAGGCTTTCTGGTAGTCAATCCAAGCCATGCTTAAATTACGTTTTCGTTTCTTTACATCATTCAAAATTATTTTATTCTATTCAGAAGCAAGATTTCCTTACAGCCATAGGAACCTTTACGACATCCTTTCTGTTCAACTGGCAACAGATGGTTCTTCTCTAGGTGCCTATACATTTTGTCAGCAATGGCTGCAGTTATAAGTTTGTACATTACTGGCAGGCAAGTAATTGGCCTGTAGTTCTTCGCCAAAGAGCTGTCTCCTCCTTTGGGTAGCAAATACGTGATGCCGCGAGTGAGCCATTCGGGGAGTTCGTTAGGGTTTTCTAAAATGTTATTAACAGCCTTTGCAAGATGAGAATGTAGTGCTGTTAATTTCTTAATCCAATAAATCTGGATCTTATCAACCCCAGGGGATTTCCAGTTTCCCATATTCTTAATTGTTTGGCATAGGTCCTCTTTCGAGAATTCTTGAACATGTTCCACTGTTTCCACGAGTCCATTGGCAGCATCAACTTCAGATTGGAGCCACGATGCGTCTTTGTTGTACGATCTGGTTTCCTCCCAGATTCCTGACCAAAATGTTTCGACGTCATCTTTTGAAGGAGGGGCAGCATTGCCGTTCGGTTTTTGAGTCAGACTGCGATAGAATCTCTTCGCATCTGTTTTCAAACAACCGGTTCTGTACACGGAAATCGATTCTACGTTTGTACCTTCTTATTCGTTGAGCCCATGCTTGGATTTTTTCTTTTAGCTTTTCAGCTACCATTAGCCTTGTTGTATCATTGTCAATTAGGAATTTTTGTTCAACATGGAGTATTTTTTGTTGAACTTTATACGTGTGGTTTGACTTAGAAGATGCCTCGGCTAGGAGTGATATTTCACGCCGTGTGTCGGCTATCCGTTTCATAATTCTTTTCGTCCATGGAGGTACGGAGCTTTTTACTCTGTCTGGCTGTCGGCCATCGGTGTTCTTGGCTGGCCCCAAGATTATCTGAGATACTAGATATCCAGTTGCATACACGATGTGATTGATTTCAGTAATATCTAGATCTCTACTTGAGGCCTGTACAACCTCATTTAAGACAGAATTCGCTGTTTCTATCACTCTCTTAGCTTTAGCATTTTCGTAAATTCTCCTCAACGGTGCACGAGATTCGAATGGAAGTAGACGAACTCGCTCTATCTCGCGTCGGAGGAGGTTCCGCATCATGTCCTTATCGTGTGACTCATGGCCAGATGAAATTTTCACCACTGACGAATGTTTCATTTGGAAGAGATGAACCTTGAAGGGGATCATCGTTTTCAGGGATATTAGATGGTTCTAAATGTTCGTCATGTGGATGGTTTGATCGATGAACATACTCTGCGTTTCTCTGGATGTCTGCAAGTTGTTCTGATGTGAATTTACCACTGCTGAGTATGTATCGTCGTTGACTGGCAAGCTTCTTTGAGTCTAGGGTAGGTCTCATATCTGGGTTCCGCTCTCTCCATATCTTAAAAACTTCTATTTCTGAGCCCCCATTTTCGCTTTTGAATAGTAAAAGCACCACATCACCTCCATTAATTCATCCCGGGTCCATCTCTGACGATGGCTTCGAGCTACTGCCGGCTCTGGGTCCCTGGGACTAACATCCGTGGGATAGCCAGATGTCGACAAGGTGACATTAGCTCGGTTTCTGAGCAGGTATGGGACATTGGTAGAACAAGGCACGTTAAGGTTCATTACATTGCTTGTTCTATTCATTTTGCTCATTGGTTTCAAGTGAAGATTCGCAGGTAGCAAGTTCGAGTTCACAGATCACATTTAACCTTTGGGTTGTTTCCTGCGATCCGTTACTGCGACCCACAGTGGCCTCGGGGCATCCCCCGCAGGGCCCAGCAAGGGGTCCCTCCGATCGCCAGTCGGCATTACTAAACCCTACGGGATTTTCACTGACTGCTGAAGGCAGCCTCCTTCGCTGGCTAATGCAAGGTTCGGGCCTCCACTCTAATCAGTGGCCTGGTGTGCCAACCCAGTTTCTCTCCTGTACCCTCCATGGGCCGATGACAGGAAGTCCAAAGGTTCATGACCCTTCCCCCTCTACTTACTTCCCACTCTCCTGAAAATGGAGTACTTCTTCGTCTGACCCCTCACCTTCAACCTATTCAGCAAGGGAGGCCCTACCAGTAGCTAGGCTACCACTGACATAGCTCTCAGGCTCATGGGGGTACTCAAGCTCCACCACCAACTCCAAGGTCGTGTACTCCCTAGGTGGAGTTATTATTATTATTATTATTATTATTATTATTATTATTATTATTGTTATTATTATTATTACTAGCTCGATAAGCGCAAAACATTTCGCACATTGCTATAAAATGGAAAATAGCGACATACTGAAACCCAATGTGGTATGGCCAGGCCGTGAACAGTGCATTACAACATTAAGGTTCACGCTGTGGATGGAAAAACATCCTAATACTGCTAACCGTATATTAAAAAACAAAAAGACTTCACATTCAGCTCTACATTTTGACCACCGGAGTCAAAGAATGGGGGTGAGAGTTACGGAAAAAAACGAAAACAACGGAAAACTACCGATGAGAGCAACCGGCAGCTAAAATTCTCCTCCAGACAACGGCGGAATTCAACGTGACTATGCCGCTAGTATCCAAAATCCTGTCTCCGTCGGGACTGCAACCCTAGGACCTTCCGGTCATACAAAATGTATTGACATCAATTGATGCCATGACCAGTTACGACGATTCCTTGTGTAATTGAGAACAGATTTTGAAGAACCGATTTTGAAGGCACCGTAACCTGCGTTGCGAATTTCGTCTTTGTTTGCAGATTTCTTCAAAGCATTATCCACATTGCTCTTTGTTACGCGTCTTAAATTTGATTGTTACACATTGTACAGTAATTCTTCTCATTCAGCAGTAGCACATTAAGGGGATTTGTGTCGATGGCACTTGATAAATAGAACAAAACCGTCACAGATTCTCAACGAAATGTAAATTTTACTTTTTTGCAGATTTCATGCTACTCCAGATCGCAGTCTGCTTTCTTAGGAAGTTGATTTGGGCATCCAGATGGACAGTCCAACACTTTTCGGAACGCATATTTTAGTGTTATTATTGTTATTATTGTTATTATTGTTATTATTATTATTATTATTTTATTATTATTCGTAATCGTGGGTCAAATAAAAGTAAGACCTACACTAAGTTTGATTTTTAGATACTTGTAAACAACCTTCCCTGGTAAAATCTACTATGATCGTAGATGAAATCAGAAAGAACAATGCTTCAATACAAATCCGAACCGAATATTTTTTACTAAGACAAACTTTGTAGACTTCAAATGTAGGATCAGTATTGCCTGTTGCTGCCATATACGTATGTGGAAAACATCATTTCAGTTTCTTCGACAAACAAGATTATAATTGAACAGTGTTTATGGTAAAGAAATTCTTAACTCTAGGTCATCTGCAGTGTATTTGGGAATGGATATTTGAGAAATTCCTGCCTTGGTAATAATCTTTTTGTTGTTTGATGTAAGGTTGTGCCAGTGTGCGTGCCAAAAAGAAAAAGAATCTGAAATCCAGTACTCCAGTCGTACAAATAAATACGGTTTCGTAAGATCTGTTGCAGCTGTTTCGGGCGCGAAAACGCATCGGGTGACGCTACTAAGGTGTGAAGGTGTTGCAAGTTGTCTCCGTCACGTCTGATCCACTTCGTCGCCTACTTTTCTCGTTCTTTAGCCTCACACGTGCGTGGTTTGGGTATCGGATATCGTCCGGCTGAACAGCTGGACAGAACAACCTTTCAGGTGAATACGATCTTTACAAAAATGCATATTTGAAAAAATCTATGCATTATTCCAGCACTTGCATACTTGGAAGTGAAGATCTTGAAGTGGTCTCTTGTTAACCAACAAAAGGTTCAACAGATTGAAAGTACTATAATTTGAAACTTCAAATTTACACTGAATGAAATTCTTGAAATTGGAAACGTTGCATGACGATAAATTTGAGAATTTTTTTGAGCACTGAATTTTAAAAATTAATTTTTAAAATTAAGAATTTAGAAGATTTGCGATATTGTAACACATTTTGACAATCGTTCCTCTGCACTACTCAGAATCCAATTCGAATCATGCAGATAGCAGCGGGAAATACGGATTTGAGGTAATAGAGCTGAAATAGGAGAGAATAGAGCTGACATGCCTTCCAGTGAATTGAAGACGCAGAAAATGAAAAAGATTCGTACTGAGAACAAGATCATGAGAAGTGACCTCAAACTGTAAAAAGCTAATGCATAAAATTATCGTTGCGTAGAGATGAAAAGAGCAAATATTTGTTATAATTTGTGAAATGACAATTATTTATTCTCAGAAGACGCGGTGCTCAAAGTAACTTAAGACATCTGACTACTTCTCGATTGAAGAAATGGTTGAATTTTGTGCTAATCCTTTGAAAATATCCTTTTCAAAATTAAAGTGATTTAACTACATGTACGATGTAGCACGTTGACGAGCATTGAGAATGATTGTGAAAGGGTTAACACACACTTAATCTTCTGGATTCTATTTATACCCTTCTTCTGGTCCTCTTTCGAGCGTCTGCCTGAGCGTTAACGTTCGGCAGTTATTTGAACAACACTAATCAACGTCTATTTTACATTTTAAGAAACAAGTAATTTACTTCAAATGCAACCTTATTATTAAAGTACCTCTACAAATAGTACTTTTCGTATTGAGACACTCCATATTATCCTTTTAGAGCAAATATTCACAGCTTCAAATCAAATCAACACAAGTGCCAAAATTGTCACGTAAGATTCCAAAGCAATATCAAGATTAATATTTTTTTAAATGTTACTTTTTTCTTTGAAGAATGTTTTGAGACTACTAAAAGAACATCAGTGAACACATATTGTTGGTTTACTATAAATTTTTATTTAATATTTTATTTAACATAATTTCCTGCTTTCTGATTCATTCATAATCAACTTCAGTATCATTAATAATTTAACTCCATAAAAATTTTGATAATGCCCAAAGACTTCGTGGCATTATCAAAATTCTCGAAATTTAAATGTTTAAGAGTTGGATCGTCGCCTCGTCTTGTGTTCACCCACCCTCTGGCTCACAAGTTCCCCACCCGGGTGTCGAATTCCGTCCGGTCGTACAGCAATCTAATTAGCAACGGCTCCGTGTGCGTCTGCAGGCGAGACGTTCGCGACCACAAACGTAACCGATACTTAACCGGTCGTGTGTCAGCGTTTGTTCGCATTTCTGTGTGTGTGTGTGTGTGTGTGTGTGTGTGTGTGTCTGCGTGTGTGTCTGCGCGGGGGGATCACTAATATTATGAGAGACGCGCGACGTACTTTTTCTTCTTTTCCTTCTTTCATCCTCTCCTCCTGTCTTTCTCGCTTCGTCCTGTCTTGTCCTTGGTAGTAATGAGAGTATTGCCCGCGCGGCCACCCCGCCCCTGACGGTAACGCCCCCACTCCCCGCCCCGTCCTCCACCCCTCCCCTCCCCCGCCCCCACCTCGTTCCATCACCTCGCTCCCCCACCTCGCCTCGCCTTGTAGCGTGCTCGTCTCCGCCCATACAAAGCTACCGGTTGGGGCGACTGATGGGGACTCGGTACGGCCGAGGTGCCAGTTATAATTCCGTGTGATTTTTTTTTTTCGATCATACGATTCTCTGTACTCAGAGTACGACCTTTCTTGCCAATCCTCTAATTACGTGCTTATTATATTGGAGCACTGATTCGTGCCATATTGTGTTATTTCAGTTGTATTTTCATTGTACGTCTCTCTTCCAATTCGCCAGTTCATTTCGTTTGACTATTACATTTTCCATCCTCTTTCGTGCGTCTTATGATTTTTTTTCTTAAAAGTATCCACCCTTACGGTAGCTACGATTGAGGCGACTGATGGGGACTCGGTGCGGCCCAGGTGCCTGTTATAATTCCGTGTGATTTTTTTTTCGATCATACGATTCTCTGTACTCCGAGTTACGAACTTTCTTGCCGATCTTCTGATTACTTGCGTGTTATGTTCGAGCACATTTCTGATTCACGCCATATTGTTATTCAGTTGAATTTTCATTGCACGTCTTTCTTCCAATTCGTGAGTTCATTTCGTTTGACTATTCCATCCTCTTTCGTGCATGTTATGAATTTTGTTTCTTTAAAGTACCCACCCACACGATAGCTACGATTGAGGTAACTGATGGGGACCCGATGTGGCCGGGGTGCCAGTTATAATTCCGTGTGATATTTTTTTCTCTCTCGATCATACGATTATCTGTACTCAGAGTACGACCTTTCTTGCCAATCCTCTAATTACGTGCTTATATATTCGAGCACTGATTCGTGCCATATTGTGTTATATTAGTTGTATTTTCATTGTACGTCTTTCTTCCAATTCGCCAGTTCATTTCGTTTGACTATTACATTCTCCATCCTCTCTCGTGCGTCTTATGATTTTTTTCTTAAAAGTACCCACCCAAACGGTAGCTACGATTGAGGCAACTGATGGGGACTCATGCGACTGAGGTGCCAGTTATAAATCCGTGTAATTCTTTTTCTCTCTCGATCATACGAATCTCTGTACTCCGAATAATGAACTTTTTTGCCTATCTGATTACTTGCTTGTTTTGTCGGAGCACATTTCTGATTCGTGTCATATTGCATTAATCAGTTGTATTTTCATCGCATATCTTTCTTCCAATTCGCCAGTTCATTTCGTTTGACTCTTACATTTTCCATTCTCTTTCGTCCATATTATGAATTTTCTCAATTTTTTTTAAAAGTTCTCTCGCAGACGGTGGCTACTGTTGAGGCGACTGATGGGGACTCGGAAGAAGTGAGGTGCATGCTTGTAATTCAAGTCATTGTCTTTCTTACATGTACTGAATTTCCTCAAATTTTCTAAACATTTTCACTCACACGCAGCCTCGGTTGAGGAGACTGACGGGTCTTGAAAGCTCGCGAGATTAATTGTAATTCATCGGATTTTTTGTTCGTAGAGACTAGACGATTATTTTGAGAAGGATTACATTATGAAACGTTAGGCAAGCATTAAGAGTTGAGATACGTTTGGAAAAATTAAAATAATATGAGTTGAGAGTTTTATTAATGAAAAAGCTCCTAATTATCTGTTAAATTATATATAGGAGTAGATAGATGTCATACGCTTATGTGTATGTATTTGAATTGTGGTATTACGGGAATAGACTATTCTTTAATGGGTATTTTTCCTTAGACGCATATCACTATGTTCAAAATGCATGCATTAAACGTAAGCGAATAGGAAATTCTTCCGATTAAGAGTATTAATTTTTTGGTCAGCTCAGTATTATCAGAGGAAAATAAATGCATTAGCGGATGTGGTAACCCTCATACAGTCACCATTTTAATCGTGGAATAATAAAGGCCCGCTAGTTAAATTTCTAAAATTTTAACCCGTCTTAACACTTTCGTTTCAATATATCAGTCTTCTGACTGAGCTGGCTCAGAGTAAGAACTTCAGAGGCCGACTGCTCTCATCATCCTTTTTCCAATAGTTTCTTTAATTAATAATACCAACATGCTGAAAAAGAACCCAAAATTTCTCTATATTAATATCCCCGCCTTGAATTTCATATTTTGTAATATAATTTGGTATTATAATTTTAAATGTAACTATTATATTTATTTTGTATGTATATGTAGACTGATGACGGCAAAGCCGTCGAAAAACGGCTCTAAATAAATACACTAAGTTGACGGAGATAACATATTTTATTGCTTCGTATAATTACGTCAACAACACCACATCAGAATTACTACATTTCTTTCAATTAGTTCCATTCATTTACAATATCTACCGAAGGCCTTCATCAGCAAAACTGGTTGAACAAAACCATACAAAATGGTTCCCCAAAAAGTAGCACGCACACTGCTCAAGAACTACGAAAATACTCTTAAAAATACTCCCCTACAACACTGCAAACGATTAAGTATTTTAAAATTAACATCTTCACCAATATTGCAATAACGTAGTATAGTACATATGCAATACAACAGTTCTTTACACAACAATAATATATAAAATAATCTGATTTACAACACAATATGAAAACAGCAAATGACAGATGGCCTCTTCCTTGGAATCTTGAAGTAACATGACTTGATTATATCATTAGTTCTAAGGCAGTGTGTGAGAATTCAATCGGTATAAGGACAGTCTGAGAATAGATGAAAAAACATAAAATATTTACATTTTCATTCAAGCTCCAAACTAATTCATAGTTTTTGTAATTTTCTCGAGTTCTTGTGTGTCTAACGATCAAACAGACTCCTATCACATAACAGGAAACTGCCTAGATTCCTTTCCATTTTTAGGCGCATTGGAAATTAGTAATATAGAAGTCGAGCTGTGTGGCAAAGTTGAGTATGCAATACCGTTGGTATTTAATTTCTACTAATTCTCTGAGGAACAGTCTTATCATAACCATGCTGATGTATTTACGAAGTTACAGAAAGTAGTAAAGGTCTTAATAAAATCTTCATGTTTCTTTTATTTTTTAGGTACGGAGTTTCGTTATTCGGCCAGTCTTCAGGCAATCCTGTTGGACCACTCGTAAGTATGAAAGAAAATAATTTTCTTAGAAAAATAAAGCAGAAATTTGTAAAAGTTGTGCTAACATTTAGGAATGATTTTTCAAAAATATTTTCTATATATTCTCTAAAACTTTTCCCAGGCGCGATGCACGTTATAATTAAGACGTTTTTCCTCTTCGCTCACACTTCTTTCCGAATAAGCGACACCTTAA
>JAHLJT010002630.1:17548386-17579711 GCA_031308135.1 Acheta domesticus
GATCTCTCTTGCCTCCAGGTTCATAATTTAACGCTAGATTTGGCAATCTACTATTGGTCATTCTTTCAACATGTTTCTTCAATTTGTCTACGTTATCATCGATCCGGGATGTTAATGACAAGTTATTAAATTATTTTCACATGTAGTCGATCTTCATCCTGTCAAGTTTTGCACATCTCTTTTTAACAATTCCAGGAAGGCCATTTCTGAAACTAGTAGTCTTGACCAGTTCATTTTTCTACACACAGACTCGGAATCATAGAGGAAGGCGGGTTCTGTCTTTACCTAGTAGAACTTCATTTATGTCTGATTTTGAAATCTTCAATTTTAAAATGTAAGCTACTGCTGGCAAATTTCTGATTGTCGGTTGCGTCATCATTTTATTCTTATTCGCTGAGAGAAAAAATTATATTCTCGTCTGGCTAGGAAAAAACCGACTGCTCTGATCCACGATTATCTTCAACTTTAAACTGACGTTTTATTGATTTTGTCATGAGAATGTTTTTTACAGTGAGGTAATCTACACCTCATTAAGTAATATACAGTCGAATAAATAAATCCATAAAAAATTTACATTGTAGTGAGGTTTGAAACTCAACTCTTTATTTGAAAGGAAAAATATTTACTTTAAAAATACTTCTTAACCGGAAGGCAAAAACTAAACGTTCACGTAAATAAATGGGGTCAAATCAATCAAAAAAGTTGTTAAGAGCATTCTTGACAAGAGAACATATTAAGTGGCACGTGTCAACAAAGATGGAGCAATATTAGGGGCGTGTTCACGCATAGTCGTCGAACGTTTGGAAAGAGAGTCAGAGGACAGATGTCAGAGGACTTGAAAGTAAATCAAGAGGTGCACTGACCAAAACAATAGATAAGATTTCCGGGAAATAAATGAAATATGAAAATAATTGGCAGAGATAGCGAAAGGCAGTCAGAGCTAATACTTGAGTATGTATGAACGTGGACGCGTAATGAAGCAGGAAGTGACGATATTCTAAGGACTTTTAGCGTATTGTGGCGGTAATGCGTCGTCCTAGGATACGTCTGGACTACGTCGGGGATAATCTGGGAAACGTTGTCCAAATTTAAGTGCTACTTCAACTAAAGAGAAGCAAATGCAGGACTTGACTTCACGCAGTCAGGTCATGTTTTGTGACAAAGAAAAATTTTGCACGTAACATTTTTAAAGCTGGACATTTTTTTTCAACATTTGGGTAGGCGTCATACAGGACTCGTGTATTAATTAGATGTATGTTGTAGATAATATATGGTTTCCTGTTAAATAGGTTTCTATTATTTGTAAGTATCTGATTTATCAGTTGATATATCAGTTGTGTGATTTATTATTTTGTAATTTCAAGTCGAATACCAAAAACGATTAAAGAACTTTCAATGCTTTTTCGTGAAACATTAGATTCACCCATCGATCTAGCTGAGAGAACCTCTAAGCTTCAGATTGGTCTCTTGACACGTGTGGTAGTGTGGTGTAGTGCATGTAAGTGTTGCAAGAAAGTTAATATTAATCTGATATACAACTCGGGGTTAAATGTTTCATGTTACATGTTCACATTGTTAAACTCAAAATGAAAAGCGTAACTACGTACGGGACAATTAAGTACGAGAATATACGTTGATGTTCTTTAGTGATACCTACGTGAGTTAATGTTTAAATCGGCCACCGTGGGGAGTGGAACCCGAGGTTTTCCGGTGAGGGCCACTTCAGAAACATTCGGCAATGCTGCTTCTGAGTTAACCTCAGCAGTTGCTTGGTCAATAGAAAGCATTACAATGCATCTTCAGGAATAAACACTCTGGGGGGGGGGTAGATGATTCAAAGCAATTGTTCTATCTGCCCTGTATTTACTATCGCAAGAGATAAAAAGAAATGTCTTTATATATTCGTATTTCACCGTCTAGTACACAAAAACTGGATAAAACTACGTGTTGATGTAACATGTGGGTCGCTTCATTTCACGTCTCCGGTCTCAGCTCTTTCTGCACATTCCCATCAGCCCTACCCTAACCAGCCTTCTTCCAAACTTCCTTTCCAGAGCTGAAACGCGACGTTATCCAATCACAGCGAAACGGATTATCCCGCCTACTCTTCAGCCGGAGCCCAGCCTAAGGCGACATGTTTTGACAGCAAAAGACTCTATAAAACGCATTCAACCACAGGCAGGAAAAAAATTCATGCGCCCACAGTAACATAGCCTAGGGTTTTTCTTCACCCCGCCCTCCTAACCCCACAATGGCGTCTCCACCACGTTCAGTGACCCTCGAAAAAGGATCTTGGGTATCACGTTGTCGATAATACCTTCTTAGGACTCAACAAAGGAAGACCGCGCTAGGAGAAAAAGACTGGGGGGCGCCTGGATGAACAAGCCGTATAAATACCTGAGATCGGTATACACAAGGGGCCGGGGAGAGAAGACGCAGTTTTTTTTACCGTCTCCTTGGAACCTCGCCGATGTGACGGGAAGAAAAGCAGGAAAATAATAAAAAGGAGGAAGAGAAGAAGATGAGGAGGAGGAGAAAGAGGAAAAGAATAAACAAGGTGCACGGCCTGCTGTGACATAACAAGCGAGATGTCTTTTGTCAGTGAGTTCTGCTTTGAGGAGTCGGGAGTGGCGAGTACCCTTCCTGGTTGCATCCTTTGGATGGTTTCGAAGTTGGCTCAAGGTTGTTCTTTGAAGGAAGTAGTATTCAACTTGAAAGGAAAGAAAAAAATGTGAGAAACGACTGTGAATAGCAATGAGCTCAGAGAGAGTTAAAAGGCCAAGTATGTGCCGTGGCAAAAAAAGTGTTTTTTCGAAAGTAACACAAAAATAATACTATGGAGGTAAAGTAATGCGATTTAATTTGTTAATTTCAAAATTTAACAAATAGTTACTACACTAGTAGCTAGTAGCACTCAATAGTTTTCTACACTGCCTTCACGACCACGGCTAAATCGACATGTGGCATTGAAGAATGAAAAAAACTAGCTTATATGTTTTCTTTAAAATGCTACGTCTATTGAAGAAATAATATTCGCAAATTATGATACAAATATTGGAACAATGCCGTTGCCGTTGAAGAAAAGGAAAACTAGGCACAATCAAATGTTTACCTAGGGTATTTAAGTAAAGGATACAGTTTAGTCCATGAGAGTAGCATACAATAGATACGCATGCACAAAGCAAATGTCCGTAAAGCAAATCTTGACACTTAATAATTTTTATGTATTTCCAAATATAAACTTACTTTTCAAATGCGTTAATATAACTTTGTGAGACATTTTATTCCATATTGAATCTCCAATGAAATTCCATTTTTTGTTGTTGTTTTTTTTGCGGGGGGTTGAGGTGACCGAAGAGTATCTTAGTCAAAAGAGAGTGAACTTCTGAATTGTTGTATCAAGGACAAAATAAGGTATTTGAATGGGGATGGTATGTAACAGAGTCCACAAACCATTATATTTCGACCGAGTTGCAAAACTGTGTGTGTATGTGTATAGTTACGTCAATCTTAAAGTAGCTATTTATGTACCATAATATACGGAAAATACAAAAAATTTCTTTCTGTCTTATACACAACTGACTGCGTTTTACGAAGTCAAGACTGTTAATAACGACCGGTTTGTACGACCTACCGGATGATGGATAAAATTAGACATTTAAGCTTAAATCCCGACCGAATCCCATATATTCTCCCTAACTGAAAAGTCGTTTGTTTCATTACTTACAACGACGCATCGCTTTCAGCGATGTATTTTGCTTCGATTGGTCAATATTATAATAAATGATTGATAAAACAACGCCCTCTTTTCTTGCGCTCGTTTATTATCTGTTGGAAGAATAAATCAAACTATTGGTCGCAAGGAATATGAGACTCCAATGAAGAATAAATCCCAGTTGAACTCTAAAATAGGGTGGTGTACTAGTCGTTCTGAACTAGTACAGCTGTTGGCGAGTGTCGGGATATATCATTGATGTGAAAAGTTGTCTACCTGTAAAAGAAGAGAAAAAGTGTTTACAATAAAAGAGGGAGAAAAAGGTGTAGCGCGAGGAGGAAAAGAGGGAAAAGAAAGAAAAAATATCCGACAGAGGAAATTAAAGAAATGATGGACGGAGTACAAGGAAAATAAGACTAAGAACAAGAGAGGTGATAATGAGGAGAAAAGAGAGGAAAGGAAATTAAAAAGAAGAAGCAAGGAAGAAGGAGGAATAGATGTAGTATGAGAAGAAGAGGAAAAAGAAAGAAGAAAACAACCGAAAGAGGAAATTAAATAAGTGGAAAGACTGAGAAGCAGGAAAATAAGACTAAGAATCGGAGAGATGAGAATGAGAAGAAGAGAGAAGAGCCGTGCAAGGAGATTAAAAAGAAGAAAAAAGAGCAAGGAGGAGGTGTAGTACGAAGAGGAGAAGAGGGAAAGAAAAAAAATAAATTACCGAAAACTGAAATTCAAGAAGCTAAAGACGGAAAAGAAGGAGAAGAAGATGGTGACAATACCTCCATTTCATTCGTAATTCATTTCCCTTCTGCGGACTCACCGTTCCCTCCCGTGCACGTCTCCCCTTCTGCGCCGGGTGCTTTCTGGACCGGTTGCCCCTCAGGTAGCCCGCAGTCGCGTAACACAGACGACCACTATGGTCTCCTGGCGGAGGGGAGGGTGCACTGGGAGGGGTGGATAGCATCACCCTCCCTCCCCCAGAAGAAAGCCACCACGGCTGCGAAGCTTTTTTCTACTGGGCCAGTTTTATGTCAGCGATCTCGGAATGTTGCCCTGGAAATGAATGGTCGGTCAAGTTCGTTGACCGCTGAACTGAGGATTTATGATAAGCGGAAAGAAAATAGAGTATAATATGGAACTGCGATGTTAAGATTTCCTTAAGCATAAAGGATCGATTCAATATTTATATTGTTGTTCGCTCATATTAAGTACTTATTACGCAAGCAATATACTCAAATGACTTCACCCTGTCACATTTTTAAATCGGGCACAGTGGTTCGTCATTATAGTACAATATGTTGCTCTGACAAAAATAGAAAAATAAAATAACTTAAAAAGTTGATTTTATTTGATAAAATCCGAATACGTTTTTAGTTGTGAACCGAGTTGTATTTCGAGACATGTAAAAACGAACCTATGGATAGGGACTCAAATCTCTTCTTGTTTTTAACAAAGTCGACGGGCGAAGACTCGAAGGCACGGAAGAAATAGAATTTCCTCGAAACTATTTACACCCAAAAAATACACGCAAAAAATACCCAAATTCTCTTGTCTAACAACCATGCATCTTCAGATATTCAAAAGACCTGTTCCTTTGTCAAGTCGCATGCATTTTGGAACGAAAGGGCAGAGGTACCCTTATTTCCAAGTCGTAAAAGTTGCTAGAAAAAAATGAAAAGTGGAAGAAAATACAAAGCAGAAGTAGACCAGAAGCTCTTCTCTTTCACGGAATAATTTATGCAGGATGCTTTGCCACCTATCCACAATACATCCTCCTTCGTGTTGCATTCTAAGAGTTCGTTGGCCGGACAGTGAGCTCAAAAATCTCTAGAAAAAATATTTTCCTTTAAAAGGTTTAGTGCCTAAAAATGTATGATTTTTTGCATATATCTGGAAACAATTCGATTAAAATGCGTATAATAAAATTATTAGGAAGAAAGGGTAAATGGGAAATCATTATTCAAAATTTCTTTCAGGCATTTTGACATTTTTTACAAGCAAAACAATACATTGCTTAACTTACGGAAATAATTGTAACTCGCAATAAGAAACTAGAAGCTTTAAAATCGTCCACATACGTACTTATAAGCATTGGGTGCATAGCTAAAGGACAGCCTCGAGGATGTCCTATTGAAATAATTGAATCAGTGATTTTAAAAGGGCCATGGACCGTGCGCAAACTTTCCTGCCTCTTCCTTAACCTTCCGGCGGGCGCGTCCCATCATTTCCCACCAGCAGGCGCGTGCGGCACTCCGTACCGCATTTATGGATTTCGATTTTCGAATAGATAGTTATTACTTTTGTTATTGGATGTGAAGGAAATATTAATTTATGTTTTATAAATTTTATTTCATTATAACTAACTAAATACCAAACGAAATAATATTAATAAGACTCTGTTACAACACTCGCTCCCTCCGTGTCTTGGTACGTTACATGTCGGGGAATGAATACGATGCAAATGTGCCTTCGAACGTTTTGTCGGAAACAACGAGTTTAAATTTGAATTAGTAGTTAATATTCCAAAATATGTGTCATTAAGCTCAATAACAAAGTAGCAGTAAGAATTCTAATGGATAAAATACGCAAATATTATACTTACATGACAAAGCGCGTGCGGTACGGAGTGCCGCAACCATTGCAGAGTTCGAATTATTAATGAATAACGGTCGATCGGTAGTGTCTAATATCGTGATTTGAGTGTCATTCGATTGAAAATATAATGAATGAAGAATAACTTTGAGCTCATATGTGTGACATCAGTTATTTACACGAAATCAACAAAAATGTAAGAATGCGGCACTGAGTGCCGCTACGCGTCTGCTAGAGGGTTAATAGCATCCCTTCATCCCTGCCTTTTCCCAATTCCAGGAAGGCGATCACCCTCTTATAGGCGGCCCCCCGCTTTCGACGCCGATCTGGCGGGCAATCGCGTGACAATGAGGGCGATAACGTACGGCGTAACGTGGGCGTAACGTTGATTGATTGATTGTTCGTGATTCCGGGCGCGTCAACTACAGAGGTCATTAGTCCCGTAAGTGTACTGCGTGTTTTTTCATCGGGAGGTGGCGGTATTCTTTCCCCGCTGGACGGCGAGATCCGGCGGCAACCTACCGTCGACTAGCGAGGTTTCTCCCCAACCAGGTATCTCCCACCAGTGGGGCACCGCCCCAGCCGGGACAAGCTCTCGCTCCCGACCGGACTCCTGGCATGAGTGGTAGTGTAGTGCGGTAAATGTAAGGGGTGTAAGGGGTGAGGATAGGACAAGAAAGAGGAAGGAAAGATCGCGCGCAGTCCATGGCCCATTGGTTAGGGTTCTGCTCCGGTATTCGCCTGGTGTTCACCGGAGAAACCATGAAAAACTACTGATCAGAGCAGCCGGCCGCTAGAATTCCTCCTCCAGACAGCGACTGAATTCGACCAGCTGACAAGCTAGTGTCGAAAATCCTGCCGCCGTCGGGACTCGAACCTAGAATCTCCCGGTCAGAGGGTCTGCAGGTGACATCAGTTGAAGGGCTGAGCCATCTCTCCCGGTGATAACGTACGAGGCGGTGGCGCGCCACAAAGACCGCCCGCAAAGCCACCCATTGTCCCACGCCTGGAGGGCTAGGCGATCATAGTTGTGTGACGTACTGGACAAGAAGAACACAGACGACTGATTTGTATAGTATTTACAATATATTTACAATAATAAAATAAAAGATTATGATACAAGATTGAATCCCTTTGGCCTTTCGATTCTCTTAGCCGCGAAACCCCGCGACCGTCCCTAGGCCTAGCCCAGTATCTCTGCTCGAGAGCATGAGAAAGCTACGCGAAGTGCGAGCTGTCGGACATAGAGTCCCCGTAACTAGAAATGTTACATGGCATGATGCCAACTTTGGTCTTACACCCGAAGATCACGTGCAAGGTTGCACTGGAGATACCTCCCGTCTTTCGACTCTCTAGCGTATCCAGCGAGCGCATGTCGGCGCCGCAATAAATATCCCACGGCTCGTCCCCCACTCTAGCAGCGGCGGTCGTCATACGGCTCGCTAGCCAGCCCTCTCCAGGGAGCAACCGTCATTACCTAGACTCGCGCCCGCGCGCGCCCTGTTGTCCAAGTTATTTTGGGACTGGGATTTTCCTGCCCCGCGCGCGCCGGCGAGGCGCCGCCGCGTTCCACCCCCATCCCCCATCCGGCTTAAGACTGGGATTTCCAAGCGAAACGGCACGCCGGAGCGTGAGCTACCTCGCGACGCTACAGTGGAGTCTCTTATGGCAGGAATTGCGGTCACCCGACGTTGGACGCTGACGACCGACCGATACGCCCAATTCGTTCACACAAGTCTTAGTAAATGGAAAAGGGGTTATTGAATCCAAACCAACTCTTTCGACGGCGTCCAAAAACATCGGCTGTCGGACGAAGATCTATTTCGTTTGATTTTGTCGGATTCATTCACCCGAAGTCATCTGGAGAGTCGAGGCAATCTGTAATGTGAAGAATATCTGCAATAATGTTGATGGTTTTGAGCGTGCTTCTCACAAACGTTTCAAACACTGAAATGCGGAAATACGGGAATATTCGAACGATTTCAGATGGAACATTTGAGTGCTTTTCGGATGAAAAACGTCGGACGATTTTGCTTCAACTAGTCCGGTAGCGAGCAACCGATTTTTCGGTTGCTTTGTGGCCGTAAGGACTATTTCGAGTCCAGAGAGGATCTGTGCGGGCGAAGTTCCGCCACATCTTCAAATGATCTTATAAGGGAGAGATATAATGAATTTTGTCGAAAGTAGGTTGTGAATGGCCACCTGATTCTGCAGTAGGCTTGTCGTCCCACAGCATTCGTCTGCGTAAGACACTCCTCACATCAGTACGAAAAGGAGAGATATAATGAAGGCGAAAAGTTTATGACTCTCATGGAGAGCTATGTTTCGTAAGAGATATGTGTGATGCATAAGCAATTAAGGAGCAGCTCATCTGGAAGTGTTGCTGAATGATCCCCACTATTGAGTGGGAGGGCTTGCCCTGCAATGGGATAAATGGCTAATAATAATGTGTAATACGATGTGAGATATCTGTTTGTAAAAGAAACTTCACATTCCTATTGCTTGAGGTTATGGTGCGGTCAAAATGTTACGCGATCGGCGGAAAAATGAATTGATTGATTGATTGATTGATTGATTAGTAATTCTGGTCGCGTAAACTGCTAGGGCCATTTGTCCCTTAAGTAAAGTTGACGTTTTTATCGCGGTAGGTGGTAGTGAACTTTCCCCGATCGATGGCCAGTCCGGCGCCGGTCTTCTGGTCGGGTTGGGATGTTTTCCAAACCAGGTATCTCCCACCATCGGGGTGCCGCCTCAGCCGGGACAAGCTCTATGTACCGTACGCTTTTTGTTAGGGTACTGCTCCGGTATTTGCCTGGTGTTGATCTGAGAAACCACGGAAAACTATCGATCAGAGCAGCCGGCTGCTAGAATTTTCCTCCAGACAGTGGACCTCCCTAGGACCTCCCGGTCAGAGGAAGTGCAGTGACATCAGCTGATGTCCTGAGTCACCTCAGCAGGTCAGTCGAAAAAAAAAAATTCTGGTGCGAACGGCCGACTGTTTCTGCCAAATGGTAGTGATCGCACTACATTCGATTTCATTAAACGTTCGTCTTCAAATGATTACTTATAGGCGACATGTATTGAAAGCACGATTAATAAAGCTGCTCGCCGTCAGCAATAGGACATTAGAAATACAAGTATGTCTGTAAAAGAAACTTCACACTAGTGAGATTAAGTTCATGTTTGAATAAAACTATGAGCAACCCATTTTTCTTAATTCTTGTGAAAAGCCTTGACATAATTTTCTGTTGAGGTCTCTTGAATATTTCTTTTTCTTTTTCAGGCCTTCTCATTCCAAACTAATGAAACAAGTTTCTCCATTTTCAGTTTGAATTCTCGGGTCAATTTGAACAAATATTTCAAGTTCATTTGATAATAATGAAATCCTTGCATCGCAGTACAAGTGTTTTCAAGACTGTATCAGTTTGATTTTATTTGAAAGAAATTTAATACTTAAAATATCTTTAAATAAATCCATTAAAGTTTTATTACTTCTTGCTTTATGGACAATGCTCTGTCGTTGGCAACGACCTCTGGGTAAGTATGCGTCCGAAGAGCCTTATTTACCTTCTAAATCTTATCAATTTCATCAACATAACAGAAATACACAAATGTTCGTAAATGTCCATGTTTGCGTTTTACAAATTAATATGACCTAAACCAAAAGCCGAAGAACCTTCGATAATTTCTGCTGACATAGTGTGCGTATTCTATACGTTGTATACGGAACATTGGATACAAGCTATAGGAGAGGTTTAATTGTGGTGGATAATTGTGTTCGAATATCACTGGGGATACAGTAATATTGTCTTGGATTTAATTTACAAACAAGTAGTTGTAATTTATGGAAAATGAAACGTTCATTCACACTTATTGAACTGATTTCATGTATTGTCTCTTCATTCTGTAGGATGCTTACATTTTACATAGCCCACAAGCTGGTAACAAAAATATGATGTATATGAAAGTAACTAAAGGACTATAGCAACTTCATAACATCTCTTGTTTGTTTGTATAAAATTCTATTGTACAATAGATGATGGGCCTATAAGTTGTCACTTTTAAATCTATAATATATTTTTGCAATGTTCATCTAAATATAATACAATTACTTGGGAATCATTTGTGTAAAATACTTTGTATTAATGTTTAATTGAACTTTGTAGGTGAAACCGTTTAATTTTCAAATGAGGAAAATTTAATTTGTTATAATTGTAAACACCAATTACTGATTTTCTTTAAAAATTGTTATTCTAACATACTAATATAGGTTTATTCAGTCTGCAATAAGAATATTAGTTCTTTAGAATATGTTAATGTTTTTTGAGAAAGAATGTTAATGAATTATAATAATAAAGTAAATGTCACTAAATGGTATAGACTTATTTCATCCTCTAATGTTTTACCTCAGCAAATCCAGCAGATTTTTTCATAAAATTCTCTCGTTCATATCTCTCAATTCTGAGCTTCAAAGTATTCATTAGTTCAGTATCCGTGTATCAACGTTTGAATTTTATGCATAATTTTCTGTCAGTATTTTTTAAGCTTCATTTTGTCGGGTATGAGCAGTTTCTGTATTCTTGAACCGGCTAAATATTACTTTTCTTTAGATTTCAGTTGATTCTTCCCCCATAAATTACATACAGCTCTTAATGTTCTTTTTCTTGGCTTTAAATAAATGCATTAAATTCACTTACTCGCGCGAATAGCATCACCCGACACTTGTGTCAGATGCAAGAAGCAGCTGCAATGTTCCCAGCCTGCGCTCACAATAACGACGCCCGCGCCATCTAGCTGACATTTCCTACACCACCACCACCCGCAGCGCCATCACGCTTTCACATCAGATATTAACGCGCTCTTCACAACAGATGTGTGAACCACCTGAAAACGTTATGTCGATTCACTGCTAGATAGCGCAAACATCGCAGTTCTCGAGATATCTTCTATGAATTCTTATTTTCTGCTCAAAACACTTCCCACCATAAACATTACATGAATTTTTACTATGTGTGTGAAAATATCACTAGTCAGAATTACAAGAGAAAACGATCTTTATTATGAATTGAAATTATACACATCACATGCAACGATTATATTCAAAGCTTAGGTATTAATTAAATACTAGTTGAATGTGGCGTCGCCGACACTAAACTATTTTAAAATATTTTCATGTGTTGAAAATTTCTAATTGTTTGCTCAAATACGTTCTTACGGTCTCCTGACTTTCGACATATCAATAAATCGTAGTAGCTGTGTTATGTAACGTGTTGTGTAATGTTATACTTCCGTTCAAAAATTCTCAACAAACAATGACCTCTAAAGGGGATATGAACTGGTAATATTGCAAATTGTAATCGCCGTAAAAAAAAACTTGCAGGTATGGATGATGCGAATAGTTAGCATTTAATACAGCTATATTTCGAAAGCTTTTTCTGCTAAAAATGCACAAAAAAAGATCACATGTAAGCGGTTCTTCAGCGTTATTATCTAATACGATTATTCTCAATTAGTTCCAAAAATTCTGTCGCAAAATCTTCCAGAACTTCATTTGATTCCTCCCCGGATTTGCTTAACAATTCCATATTTTGGCCCTCAAATTTTGAAGATTAAAACTCCTTAGACTGTCCAATTTGTTTTCACTTCTACTATCGTAAATGCTCTGTTAATCGTTTTGTAGGCGTATATACATAAATATTGTAGAAGTATTGTGAGAAGTAGAACGCAACATAAATAACCTTTCATTCTCTAAAATTACTCACTTAAATAATTCAGGCTTCTATATTTTTCAGACAAATATATTTCACAACTCACATACAATAAAATTTACATTTGTCTGCAGCGTTTCAGATGTTTACTTTCCTCCATCTTCAGGCATCATCTCTGAGTTCTTTCTTTCACGTATCCTTGTATTCATATCCACATTTACAATCTCGTACATGTTACGTCTACACCATTCTAAAAACACTTTACACACTTCACTTATTTACGAACTATTTACAATTCATGTCAATATATAAAAATTTAAAATTGTAAAATATAACTTCACATGTCCGAGGCTACATACATACTGAATCTAATATTACTCACTATTTGGTTTTCTGTCCATTCTCTTGAAGTTCACCAAATTTTATGTGTCCCAAGGTAATACTATTCGTTGGTTTTCGCAAATTCATTTAAAAAATACGGTAATAAGAAATTACATCTGCCCGCGATTCTTTTGTTTAATGTAGAATGGTAACAATATATGTTAACCATAATATTCTCCACTGCAGTAATGCTGTAGATTTTGGAGATTTTTGTGGTTAAATCCTTCCCGAAATTTCCGAACTAAATAAATGTAAAATTTGAAAACGAACTTATATTATTATTCTTAAAGTTGAGGAAAATAATTGTTAGAATTTGAGAGTATGTAGTTTATCGTTATAATAATAACGGATAACAGGAAATAGCCCATGGGTTGAATGTGATCTGCGAACTCGATCTTGCTTCCTGCAAATCTTCACTTTAAACCAATGAGAAAAATGGAAAGAAATATAATGACTCTAAACGTGCCTTGTTCTTCCAATGTTCCATACCCCCTCAGAAACTGAGCTAACGTCACCTTGTCCACGTCTGGCTACCAGCAGATGTTAGTCCCAGGGACCCAGAGCCGGCAGTAGCTCAAAGCCATCGTCAGCGATGGACACGTGATGAATAATTGTGATGTGGTGCTTTCACAATGCAAAAGCGAAAAATGGAGGGTCGGAAATAGAAATTTTCAAGATACGGAGAGAGTGGAACCCAGATAAAAGACCTATCCTAGATTCAAAGAAGTTTGCCAGGCAACGACGATACATACTCAGCAGTGGAAAATTCACAACAGAACAACTTGCCGACATATAGAGAAACGCCTAGTATGTTTTTCGATCGAACTATTCACACGACGAAACATTTAGAACCATATCCTTGAAAACAATGGTCCTCTTCAACGTCCATCTCTTCTCGTGAAACATCCGTCAGTGGCGAAAATTCATTTGGCTATCAATCACATGATTAGAACATGATGCGGAACCTCCTTCGACGTGAGATAGACGATTACGTCGACTTCCATTTGAATCCCATGTACCGCTGAGGAGAATAAAAGGAAAATGCTAAAGCTAAGAGAATGATAGAGGCAGCAAATCCTGTCTTGAATAAGGTTGTAGAAAGTCCAAGTAAATATCTAGATATTACTGAAATCAATCACATTGTGTATGCAACTGGTATCTGGTATCTCAGATAATTTTGGGGCCAGCCAAGAACACCGACGGCCGACAGCCAGACAGTTAACAGCTCCGTACCTCCATGGGCGATAAGAATTATGAAACGGATAGCCGACACTCTGTGTGAAATATCACTCTTAGCTGAGGCATCCTCTAAATCAACTCACACCTCTAAAGTTCAACAAAAAAATACTTCATGTTGAACAAAAATACCAAATCCAAAATGACACAACAAAGGTAATGATAGCTCAGAAGCTAAAAGAGGAAATACAAGCATGGGCTCAACGAATTAGGCGTCACAGACGAAAAAAACATTTTCGTGTACAGAAGCGGTTACTTCAAAACAGACCGTGCCCAAAATCATAATGTATCATCAAAATATTGTTCTCTATTTGGCATGACATTCTGGGTTTCTGCTAATTTGTATCGTAAAATTATACTTTCATTCTGCGTTGCCCGGTAGAATATTTGTTTAATCACAATCATCTACTATAAAGGAGAAATAATGAAAATTATGTGCGGTTAACTCCACCCTACCCTACCCAGTTCTGCTCTGCCTCACTCTAATCCACTATGACTTGCACTTCTGCGTCCCGTCTGATCTAACCTTACCCAGAACCCATCCAGCTTACTTCCCTCCACTCTGTCCATCCTCATCCTTCACTGCCTAGTCCATTCTGCCTCTTCTGTTCCGCCCGCCTATCATCGTTGCTATGTGCATCTGAGCATGCATTGTTTCCATTGATTGATTGATTATTGACTGCGGGTGCGTCAAATGATAAGGTCATTCATCCTGTAAGTGTAGTGCATGATTTCCCCGAGTAGTAGTAGTGGTGGTGGTGGTGGTGATGTTTCCCTAATGGGAGATATCCGTCGGCTAGCTGGGTTTTTCCCAAACAGGTATCTCCAACCGGCCGCGCATCGACCCAACCGGGACAAGCTCTAAGCTTCCGATCGGTCTCCCAGCATGTGTGGTATGGTAGTGCATGTAAGTGTAAGTGTGTATAAGTAAGTGGTGAGGATAGTAAGGGGAGAGATCGCGCGCGGTCCGTAGCCCTTTTGTGAGGGTGCTGCTCCGGCATTCCCCTGGTGGTGATGGATGAAACCACGGAAAACTACAGTTTAGAACAGCCGGCCGCTACAACTGTCCTCCAGACAACGACTGAACTCGACTTAGCTATCCAGCCATTGTCAAAAATCCTGCCACCATCGGGACTCGAACCTAGATCCTCTAGTTGAAGGCTCCGTAGTGACATCAAGTGATGTCCCAAGTCTCCACTCCCGGTCTATTATTGTGAACTCCCAGCAAAACTTCCAGTAACAATTTTGACCTTCCTTTACTCAAAATCTAATCGTATTATTCGAATGAATTAAGCTATATTTAAAAGAAAATTTTATAAGTTTTCAGAAACATTCACTTTCTTGAATGTACTCTCTCATTTCAAGACATTTGTGAAAACCGTGAAGACTGTACATTTATATTTGAGTTTATGGGTAGGAAGAGGAGATGGGGTAGATTTACAAAATCTATTCAGAATAAAACAATAGGTTTACTTCAAAAACAAACTAATAGACGTTGCTGTTTACGTAATGGAAAACAATTATCCAAAAAAATAGTCTAAATTATGTCCGACAAAATGCTCTCTCCCATCGAAATCGGTTTTATGGTTTCCGATATTAGCTGGACAGACGGACAGACGGACAGGCGGACAGGCGGACAGGCGGACAGACGGACAGGGGACAGGCGGTCAAGGGGATAGGCGGACAGACGAACAGGCGGAGAGACGGACAGGGGGACAGGCGGACAGACGGTCAGGGGGGACAGACGGACAGACGGACAGGCGGACAGACGGACAGGCGGACTGGCGGACAGACAGCGGAACAGACGGACAGGGGGACAGACGAATAGGGGGGCAGTCGGACAGGGGGACAGACGAATAGGGGGGGCAGACAGACAGGGGGGCAGACGGACAGAGGGGTAGACGGACAGGGGGGACAGACGGACAAACTGATAGACTGTAGTATCATTGCTGTGACAGATCTAATGTTCTAACGGGTTGGAAATATTGTTACTTTCCGGCTACATCAAACACTACATTTATGGGAATAATGAGCCAAATAGTTGACGCACGTGGAAACACGAAAATACGCACTCACTCATTGTCACTGCTTAGCTACCGGAGCAAGGCACGGAAAATTGGGAATCACAAAAAGGTAAAACCAATTGAAACTAAATTGTACGTGTAAAAATAAAGCCTTGGGGCCAGATTGTTTCAGATGTCATTTTTCAGATAAAAACAATGATATAACCATGTGGCATTAATTTCAGAGCATCACATTTGAAAAGGTATGAACTTCCCAACACTGAGGGATTTGTAATGCCGAAAGGCGAATATAGGTTTCAAACACGCTTCTCGTGAAATACGCACAAGATGACATTAATTAATGCAGGAAATAAATAGGAATAGCGAGAAGGGAAAGACAGGAAAATTATCAAAAACATTCTTAAAATGCAAAGTGAGAGAAAAGTTTTACTGACATAGCAAATCAATGTATTTACAACAGAATAGAAGACTAAAAGCAACAGGAACAATTTTTGCTGATAGGAAAACGAGACTGAATTAGATTCGTGCTACTGCATCGATAAATGGATACCAGCCTAAATAAGAAATTTTAGATCTTATGAAAACAATATTACATTTAATGTTTGCATAATAAACGACATTATACGCATTTATCAACCTATTTTATTTTTAGTTATTTTAAATGTTCACAGTGCTAGATATGTTCACTTCACCACAGAAATTAAGAGCCTTCAATTTCTGCATATCCTTGTTTTTCCTTGTTTGTTTAATTATTACCAAACTGTACTTCTCAAGAGTGATATACCTCTCTTCATTAAAATATTTCTTTGTTAAAATTTAAATTAAAAAATTGTATCCACTTTCTACCAGTCTCCCCTACATTTTACTTTCTTATGCATTCGAGTTTTCGTAAGACATGGGGTGGTGTAAATAAAAGGAAGTAAATGCTTATACTAGAAGATTTTACAGTAAATACTTATGCTTTGTTGAATAAAATTTAAGTATTAGCTTTTACTTGTAGTAAATATAGCTTTTACTTATAGTAAATTCTTACACATGTAACTACTAGTATTGTACAGCTTTTACTTAAAATGGTGTGAATAAAAGTCTGCTTTTGCTTCATTTCATGAGTAAATACTGAGAAATTCTTACGCACGGTGGTGGTCGCACTTAAGTGGGTTTCTTCCGTGAGTTACGCGAGTGTTGATGTGTTTGAAACACCAGAACACGTATATTCATTCTTGAATGTACGTATGAGGACATAACCATACGATAAAAACTATGGCGTTCTTGAATTTACGAGCACCGAAAAACCACCGTCCTCGCGTTATTACATCTGAAATTGATTACCGGGAATTATTTAGATTTGATAAGAAAAATGCGGAGTGGTTAGTAAACCACTTGCTTGGCGAATGTACGGAGACAAGAGGAGGTGCTATGACGAACGTGCAAAGATTGGAAAATTTCCTCCGTTTTGTAAGTGATCCAGGTTTTCAAATTGGAATAGGAAAAGACATAGGTGTTCATCGTTCCGCAGTATCAAAGACTTTTCAAAATATAAACCAAAAAATAATTGACAAGTAGCATATTTGGATAAAATTTCCAAAAGGCAATGATGTTAATATTGCACGGGCAGAATGGGCTCAGCGTTTCAACTTCCATAGCGCAATTGGTGCCATAGACTGTTCTCGCGTACGAATTATGAAACAATCATATTACTTCCTATTTTCGGAAAAATTAGTGGGTTTTGTATTAATCGGAACTTGATGCTCTCAACATAAATTCTAAGGATACAGTTGTAATTGGAAAAAAGTACATGAGATAGTTGTATTAGATGGGACGTTGCGGCAAAACATTATGTCACATGAAGATCGGTGTCGCTGAAGAAAGAGAATCTAATCAGCATTTGCGGCTACGCAAATTCTAAAGCTGCAGGAAGATTGTGAAATACTACACTACTTTATATGTTCTCTCTGAATGAAGGAAAAGTCAGAGGTAATTGTCGGAAAAACCAACCAAATCTCGCCATCACTCTTTCTTAACCACTAAAATATTATTAAGCCCCGGGTTCTTCGGTTTGAACCTATTCTGATACTATACTCACTCTTGATAAATATCAACATGTTTTCATGATATATACCATCAAACAACATTCACCATCAACTAAAACTCACTAGTTATTGTCGTATTTAAGATATGTAATTGGGTGTCGTAATGTTTTTGTCGTATTTCAGATAATTATAAAAACTGGCAATTACGTTTCAGCGTAGATATTTTACCTTTACCTGTATGATCATGTTAAATCAATACAGAATAAGAATCTGAATGTCAATTAAGAAAAATTATTTTTGTCTTGAGCTGCAAGAGATATATTGAGAAATTGCATAGATACATGATCTATTAAGATGTTATTTTATTTTAATGTAAGTTCTCGAATTCCGAGAACTCTCTTAGAATCGTTAGGAAATGGCGGTCATGAAGCTCCCACGTATTTTACATTGTGTGATAAAGAACGGTTTTCCGTATTTGAGTGGATTTCAACGGAACACAGAAGAGGATGTACGCTTCAAAATCTAAGTATATATTTCATTGTCCAATGTCGTAGTAAAAGCGTGATCGAATTTAAGTAAACAAGAAAAAGAATTTCCTGGAATCTGAGACCAAATTTACAATAATTAGTTATTTTCACAGCCATCATTGGCAGACGGACAAATCCAACGTACCTATTGCCCCATTTCCACACATTGCTACGCCACCCAATGCTACGCCTTTCAATTAATAATTACATTTCAAAACTAATGGGGCTACAGAATGACTTTCCTATATTAGTTTTCTATTTCCTTTGGCCTCGGTTAGCTATTCGGACTTGCGACATACTCTTAGCCAGCTGCCATCTATCGCCACCTAAAGTACATTTTTTTAAAATTTGCTGTTTCCTAATAATAGAACGGAAATATTATTTTAAGAATATTAAAGAACAGTAAAACTATGTCCTAAATGGCAATTTTCTTTGAAAACTTTTGAGCCAGTTTTGGAGCAAATCGTGTTTAGGCGCTACTGTAAATTCGAAATTTGAAGCTCTTTTCACCAGAAAATTTTTGAATTTTCGAAAAACTACATTAGAAGTCATTTGAACACTTTAACTCACAAATACAATAGTGTATGCTGGAAATGTGCATATTAACGGTCTGAGAGATCTTAAAAAAATACACTTGTGTAATTTATGAAAAAAAAATAAAGAGATTTACGTCATATTAAAAAAAAGTGCAATTAGCATTATCCACTATAAGACATAACTTTCCTTATACTACGTACATTACTCCGTATACACGTATCTATACGGGAAAGTAAAAAATTCTCCGTAATTTTCTCGAAGATGGAGTTTCAGGAAGCCGCCGCAGCTGCTGAGATCAAAAGCGCGGTTTCGGGATGCTTGGTTCGCCAAGATGTCGGGATGTCGATCCTGATAGTAATAGTATTGTTTTTCTTTCATAGTTGAATCATTTTAATTCAACATACAAACGGAAGATTTGAATAAATAATTTCACGGAACGTCGTTTTAACGTAATGATAAGTTTGCCAATTCAACTCAATGAATAAAGCCTGTTTTTCCAATAAAGTTTGAATTGTTTTTAAGGAAACCTCACCATATGATTTGAATAGTACAAAGAAAATCATTCAAAATAACAGTAGTCTGTTCGAAAATCTGAGGAACAACTCTTCATCAGAACCCTCCAGAACCTTTATATCCAGATTGGTAGCCAAATCAGTTACACTATTTTTTTCTACTTCCTTACATTGTGTCTAAGAACAGATTTTCACTCTACTTATTAACAACTTTACCATAAAAACATTTAATAAAGGACTTTTTCTCCAGAATTCACTCGGATTTGCTCTCGAATAAATTAAATCCATTCAGTTTCGTCATTCTACTCATCTCGGCTGCAGGGCTGAATGTTGAAATGTTAGACTACCGGGCAGTCAGACAAACTGTTGAGCTAGATGAGTTGACGGGCAGTCGGATTGTCGAAATGTCAGGCTGACAGCCAATGGAAGGTCAGGTAATTGAGATATCGGGCAATCGGAATTTCGTATTGTCAATTTCTTATGGACAGTCGTTATCTAGGTCAGTCACAGTTGTTGCAGGATTGTTGACTTGTCGTGCCCGATTTTGTTTCTCCTCAAAGATTACTGCTCGAGACCGATTGAAGAACTAACTCTCACAGTCTTGAGGTTCAGATCAGATACAGATTGTTTCTGTAAAAATCAAATGTTAATCGGATAGTCAGGCAATTGAGATGACGGGCAATCGGAATTTCTCATTGTCGACATAATGGCCAGTCGGGATGTCAATCAATCAGAACTGTTGCGGACTTGTCGTGTCCGATTGTGTCTTGTCGAAGAGAATCTCCGAGACCGATTTAACAAGTAACTCCCAAAATCTTGAGAATCTCATCAGACCCAGATTTTTACTGTAAAACTTGAATGTCAATCGGATGCTCTGGCAACTGAAATGTCGGGCAATCGGAATTTCGTATCGTCGACATATTGGCCAGTCGGGATGTCGATCATTCGAATTGTTGCGGACCTGTCGTGTCCGATTGTGTCTTCTCGAAGACGATCTCCTATACCGATTGCACAAGTAACTCCTACATGATATTCATAATTGAACAAGTACCTCATCTTGATATTCAGATAGACCCAGATTTTTACTGTGAAACTTGAATATTAATCCGATGGTCAGAAGAGAATCTCCGAGACCGATTGCACAATACGTAACTTACGGTTTGGCATTCAGATTAGACCCAGAATTTTACTGTAAAACTCGAATGTCAATCGGATGGTCAGACAATTGAGATGTCGGGCAATCGTAATTTCTTACCGTCGACTAATTAGCCAGACGGGATGTCGGTCAATCGGAATAGTTCCGGGCCTTTCGTGCCCGATTGTGTCTTCTCGAAGAGAATCTCCGAGACGGATTGAACAATACCTAACTCACAGTCCTGGCATTCAGATCAGTCCCAGAGTTTTACTGTAAAACTCGAATCTCCCTTTAATAGAAAGTTAACCTCAACGTATTAAAAACAGGATTTTTTTTCCTGCGGAATTCCCGCGGATTCGACCTCAGGCTCACCTCGGCTGCATGGTCCCGCTCCGCTGGGGGGCGGAAGTGGCGGCGGCATCAGGATGTCAGGAAGGCCCTTGTGGGGCGCCGACCAGCTCCGGACGTGTCGCCACACGCGGATGTGCGGTGAGAGGCGATCTCAAGATCACCGGACCGCCTCTGCTCTGGTCGCAAGCTGTGTCTCTCCGCGGAGAAAATGTCTGTACAGGCCTGAATAATGCAACCGCGATCCCGAACTCAAGAACGCCCAATTAACTTTGCTGGACGTCACGTTCGCTCATTGCGATAGGCGCTAGTTGGCGGAGGAGCATTGTTGGAGGTATCTGGTAACATTTGTTTGCAACTTTTATCGCCGAATTGTGATGTTGCTCAGTTAGGCGTCATCCATAAATTTCGTAACGCTAAAGGGGGAGGGAGGGGGTCTGAGGCAGCGTTACGCTGCGTTACATATAGATAGGGAATAGCTATATTTTGCGAATGACATTGTTGGAGCTATCTGGCAACATTTGTTTGCAACTTATCGCCGAATTGTGTGTTGCTCAATTATATAACTGGACTACTCTAAAGCCCCAAACCGTTGGGTATATGAGAGATTTTTTGTATTAAAAGTAGTAAAACCAATGAGTGTAGACGCCACGTCAACTACGGTGCTGGCTAACCGTCGTTTGCTTTACATCCTCTCTGCCCGGGAAGTCTGCACGCTTCTGAATAAAACACCGGAAGATTTTTCATCTGAACTCATGATCGCCAAATTAATTTTCCTGGACGTAGCGTGCACTCATTGTCATAGCGATAGTTTGCGGATGGCATTGTTGGAGCTATCTGGTAGCGTTTGTTTGCAACTTCTATCGCCAAATAGTGATGTAAATTATACCACTAGGCTACTTCAAAGACCCAAATCATTGGTTATGTGAGAGATTTTGTTCTATAAAAAGTAGTAAAACCATTCATCTTAGCCTCTCCGTCCACTTTGGTGCGGTCTAATCACTGCCTTTATACCTGCCTCTCTCCCCAATACTACCACAAATTTATATCGCCTGACGACGGTTTTTAGAAGAGGATTTGAAGTATCGTAAGTAATGAATACTCCTCAGTCAGAAGTGAAGAATGGTTAACGAAGGGAGCGAAATTAATATTTAGCTTTCAGAAATTCCAAATTTTGCTTTAAAAAAATATCATTAAGGGATGCACATGTCGCCACTCACAGATGTGCCTTGTGCACCGATTTCAAGATCAGCGGACCATGAAAAATATTTCTCTCGCATTATATCGCAAGAGTTTCGTCTCTCCACGGAAAAAAATTCTGAATGGTTCTAAATAAGGTGCCGTGATCTGTACGAAGTCATAACGATGTCAGTAACGTCAGAACTAATTTTTCAGCATGTCGGGTGGGCTCGTTGTCATTCCAGTTTGCGGAGGGGCATTGTTGGAGCTATTTCGTAGCAATTGTTAGCAACTTTCATCACCGAATTATTCTGTTGATAAAGTGTATTACTAGAATGCTTCAAAGTGCCAAACCCTTAGTATATGAGCGAATATGTCCATAAACGTAATAAAACCGTTGATCTAAGGTGCATATTCTACATCAATAATGTCGTTCCAGATTAAACAGCGGTTGCTTTACACCTGCCTCTCCTCTGAACTGTCCGTACGCCGCATGAGCTCATGGTGATTTTATTTGAACCGTCACAAGTCATGAATACACCCTGACCAGGAGCGCTCAAAGCGTTAGAGTTCTTGGCTAAATTAACATCTAGCTTTCGGGATTTCCAACGCTTCCTTCCAAACGGGTGGCCTTCGGTCGTGCAGATATCGCTCGATATCACCGGATCACGACTCCTCGACGCACAATTTGCGTTCCACCGCACAGAAGTTTCTGCACGGTTCTGAAAAACCCACGGCGGTCCGGAAGGTTCCTTATCTTAACACTGTAGGGCGCGGAAATGCTTTTTTCACGTACAAGAGTCGGATTGCGACGCCCTGTGCCAAATTGATGCCCTGAGCCACCTCTCCCACTCCGAGAATAATAATACAAGTAATTAGTACATTCATTATTATTATTGTCGATTGATTCGTGTTTCCGGGCGCGTCAACTACTTAGGTCGTTAGGTCCCGTAAGTGTAGTGCTGTGTTATTTTCTCGGGAGTGGGGTGGCGATGATCTTTTCCCCACTGGATGGCGAGATCTGGCGTCAGACCTACCGTCGACTAGCGGGGTTTCCCCTCAACCAGGTATCTCCCTCCAACGGGGCACCGCCCCAGCTGGACAAGCTGTAAGCTCCCGCCCGGTCTCCCGGTATGTGTGGTAGTGTAGTGCATGTTAGTGTTGTGTGTGTGTGTGGTGTGTGTGTGTGTAAGAGGAGAGGATAGGACAAGGAAGAGGAAGGAAAGATCGTGGCCCGTTTGTTAGGGTATTGCTCCGGCATTCGCCTGGCGTTGATCGGAGAAGCCATGGAAAACTACTGATCAGAGCAGCCGGACGCTAGAATTCTCCTCCAGACGGCAACTGAATTTATCCGAAAAAACAAAGCATGTTATTCGAATAACGAACATTTTCGAGATATTCAGCTTTGTCAGGAAACAAGCTTCCGAGGGTGAATTCGACAGTCTAGGAATCTCGCCAGACGCACCGCTCCGAACCAGCGCCGCACTCCGATCCCGCGCAGGTGAGCGAGAGGGAGTGGTGGGGGAGGGGGATGAACTGTTGGCTGCGAGCGAAGCCCGGGGCCGTCCATTAAGATGATCAGAGGGGCGTCGCCCCTCGCCTCTCACCGCCCGCCAGGGCGCACGGAATCGACGGCCGGCCTCCGAGCCCAGCGACGATGCAAGGAAAGCGGCGCACCTACGCGCGGGAGGGACTCAGCCAATCGGCATAATTGGTCCACGCCCCCACCCACCCACCCCCAACCCCCACGGCAAGCCCCGGCTGGAGCTGCTTATCGGAAGGTAGGCCTCGGGGTTCAAACGGAGGACTGCGTTACCTGGTGTTGGGTTTCGGATTCAGTCGTGTGCATTCTACAGGACCAGCGACTGGATTTATTCGACACAAGAAAGGGAATAGAAGGATTCATCCTCTTTTGTGACATACGCTGGATTCTTTGTGTTATTAATTAGTTCATTTGTTCATTCATTCATGTTTGTTCATTTATTCTTTCATCCATTCATTTGTTTTCTCGCTATTATTTCATTCATTTGTTCTTTCAGTTTCTTTTATTAGTTCATTTGTTCCTCTTATCCATTCATTTGTTCTTTTAATTATTATTTCATTCATTTGTTCTTTCAGTTTCTTTTATTAGTTCATTTGTCCTCTCATCCATTCATTTGTTCTTTTAATTATTATTTCATTCATTTGTTGTTTCAGATTCATTCATTTCGTACCGTCAGACAATGCACTGGAGAGACTCCGCCAGTCGACAAAATTCCTCCCCCCACCCCAGCATCTCAAGGCAAGTCCCGACTCCCGCTGCTGCTGATTATCGGAAGGCAGGCCCCGAGGTTCAAACGGAGGACAGCGTTACCTGGTGTTGGACTTCGGATTCGGTCGTGTGTATTCTGGATTCTGCAACACTACCGACTGGAGTTGTTCGACACAAGAAAAGGAAGGCTCAACTCCTTTTGTGACTTTTGGTTTATTCTTTGAGTAATTAATTATTTGTATGAAAATTTGTTCATTCAATCGTAGTTTGTTTGTACATTTATTTGCTCATTTATTCATTTTTTTTTCATTTCTTTGTTCTTTCAGATTCATTCAGTTCATTCCGTGAGACAATTCGTGGGAGGGACTCAGCCAATCGGCATAATTGGTCCCCGCCCTCACCCCGGTCCCCACGGCAAGTCTCGGCTCCCGTCGCTGCTGGTTATCCGAAGGCAGGCCCGGGTTCAAACGGAGGACAGCGTTACCCGGTGTTGAAGTACGGATTCAGTCGTACGGATTCTGGATTCTGCCGGTTCAGCGACTGGATTTGTTTGTCATAAGAAAGGGAAGAGAGAGATTCAACTCTTTTTGTGACTTTCGCTGAATTATTTGAATGATTAATTGATTTCTATGTTCACTTCTCCATTCATTAGTTATTTCATTAATTCAGGTGTTTTTTCATCCTTTCATTTGTTCTTCCTGTTATTATTTCATTCATTTGTTCTTTCAATTTCATTCATTTTATGCCGTCAGACAATGCGCGGTGAGGAACTCACCCATTCGTCATAATTGCCCCCCCATCCTCTTGAATTCTGCAGGATCAGCGACTGGATTTGTTTGTCATAAGAAAGGGAAAGAGAGAAATTCAATTCTTTTTGTGACTTTCGCTGAATTATTTGAATTATTAATTTATTTCTATGTTCATTTGTTCATTCATTTATTCATTCATTTGTTTGTTTGTTCATTTATTTATTCTTTCATTACTTCAGTTCTTTCGTCCTTTCATTTGCTCTTTCAGTATTATTTCATTCATTTGTTATTTCAGTTTCATACATTTAATGCCGTCATACAATGCGTGGAACGGATTCAGCCATTCGACATGATTGCTGCCCGCCACCACTCCCCCCCCCGGCTAGGTTCGTCTGCTGCTGGTTATCGGAAGGCAGGTTCCGGGTTCAAACGGGGGACCAAGCGTTTCCTGGTGTTGGGCTTCGGATTCAGTCGTGTGGATTCTACAGGACCAGCGACTGGATTTATTCGACACAAGAAAGGGAACGGAAGTGTTCAACTCCCTGGATTCTTTGTGTTATTAATTCATTTATAAGTTTATTTGTTCATTCATTCGTTCATTTGTTTTTCCGCTATTATTTCATTAATTTGTTCTTTCAGTTTCATTCATTTTGTGCCATCAGACAATGCGCGGATGGGGACTCCGCCAATCGACATAATCGTCCCCGCCTCCACCTAGGTCCCTTATGGAAAATCCCGCCTGCTGCTGGGTATCGGAAGGCAGGCTCCGGGTTCAAACATTACTTCAGTGTTGCGGTTCAAATTCGGGCGTGTGTATTCTCGATCCTGTAAATCCTGATACTGCATTTGTTCAACACAACAAGAAAGGAAACAGTAGAAAAGAATTCAACTCCCTTTGTGAAATTTGCTGGATTCTTTGAGTAATTAGTTTATTTGTATCAAAATGTATCCAATCATTCATTCGTTTGTTTATTTGTTCTTTCGCCCATTCATTTCTTATTTCAGTTCTTGTTTCATTCTTTTGTTGCTTTCATTTTATACCGTCAGACAATGCGCGGGATGGCCTCAACCAACGACATAATTGATCTCCGCCCCCACCCCGGTCCCCGCGACAAGCCCCGGCTGTATTGCTGCTGCTGCTGCTGCTGGTTATCGGAAAGCAGGCCGCGAGGTTCAAACAGAGGACAGCTTTACTGGTGCTGGGGTACGGATTTGGTTGTGTGGATTCTGGATTCTGCAAGACCAGCGACTCTATTAGTTCGACACAAGAAAAGGAAGATTCAACTCTTTTGTGACTTTCACTTTATTCTTTGAGTAATTAATTTATTTGTATAAAATGTGTTCATTCATACATTCATTTATTCGTTTTTTGTTCATTTATTTGGTTATTCATTCATTAGTTCGTTTATTCGTTCATTTATTTGCTCATTTAATCATTTATTTGTTCTTTGATTAATTATTTGTTCTTTCATCCATTCATTTCTTCTTTCAGTTTCATTCATTTCATTCCGTGAGACAATTCGCGGGAGGAACTCAGCCAATCGACATAATTGTCCCTCGCCCCCACCCCGGGCCCCTGGCAAGACCCGCCTGCTGCTGCTGGTTATCCCGGAGGGCCCAAGGTTGAAAAAGGGGACAAGCGTTACCTTCGATTTCGGTCGTGTCTATTCTAGACTCTGAGGGATCGGCAACTGGATTTATTTGACACAAACAAGAATGGGAACAAAAATATTCAACTCCTTTTGTGACTTTCACTGCATTATTTGAGTAATTAACTTATTTGTATGTTCTTTTATTTATTCATAAATTTATTTCTTGAATCATTTGTTCATTCATTTGTTCTTGTCTCTTACTTCATTTAGTTGTTCTTTCAGTAGTTATTTCATTCATTTTATGCTGGCAGACGACGCCTCCCGTTCCCGCTATTGTGGCCTACGCTCGTACCACCGTGGTTGCATGTCTCTGGTAATTTCTTGTGAAGTGAAATTGTAAATAAAACTTGTTTTACGAGCTTTCCGACTTTTTCTCATTACAGGGAAGAACACTTCCATCTGCCAGCTACAATACACACTACATTTACGGGAGGAACGCCCAAAGCAGTTGCCCCATGCAGAAATACGAAACGCTCACTCGTACTATTAAATCAGCGAATACGTTCGCCCCGGCGTGACGTGGCCTACCTGATTATGCCCGTCATGATCCTCTATAAACTTCCAACTTGCGCCCGGCAGTTGTTCATTCAAACGCCCCGTCGCGCGGTGCGGCGTCCTCCGCAGCCGCATAAGGGCCACAGGGGCCAGGAGGGTTGGGGACCTGCAAACGCAGGATGAGTGCAAGGCAGTCGCGTAGGCGCGAAGAGCCGAGAGGGACCAGATGGGGGCGAGGCTATGAGGAAGATGCGGAAGGGGGAGATGAGTATTGTGAATATGAGTGAGTGAGAGGTGTCGGACGAGGAGGTTGGGGTGAGGCTACAAGAAGTGGGTTGATTGGTTGGTTGACTGATAGATTGATTAGTGATTCAAGGTGCATGGAATGCTAATGTCATTTAATCCCGTATGTGTAGGGCATTATTTCATCGCATGGGGTGGTTTTGATCTCGCCCCGCTTGGATGACGAGATTCCGGCCCCGATCTTAAAGGTTTTCCCTTACCAGGTATCTCTCACATGCGTGGTTCCGCGTTTAAGCTCTAAGCTCCCGACTGGTCTCCTGAAAAGTGTGGAAGTGTAGTGTCGAAAATCTCGCCACCGAATCGTATTCGAATCCTAGGACCTTTAGGTCAGTAGTACTACAATGTCATCATTTGACGCCCTGAACTGCCTTTGCTGGCGGGCAAGATGGGGGTTGTGTGGAGTGAGGCGAGCAAGGGATCGGGGAGGCGGGGAAGGAGGTCGCAGAACGAAGTCTCCCAGGGCAGCACGGGGTTCGTAAGGGCAGTGACCTACGCGGCGGCCAAGAATAGCAACGCAGTGCCAATAGACCCGTCGGCGCCCGCAGACGAGGGGCAGAAAGGATAGAGCGGTGCGTTGAAAGAGGCGGAGCGGGACGGAGCAGGGTGAGGCGGGGAAGAGCGGAGCGAGATAGAACGGAACGGGACAGTGCGGGGAATGGCGGAGCGGAGCGGTGTGTGCTGGGACGGAACAAGGAAGGGAATGGCCGGGGTGGAGCGGAGGGGAACGGAGCGTGATGGAGCGGGGCGGGGCGGGGAGGGCGAGGTGGAGGGGGCGGGGCAAGGCGAGGTGGTGAGGGAGGGTCATGGCGAGACGCGGCGGACCTTAATTGGGCGGGAGTTGAACGGAGTGGGGCGGAGCGGGGCAGAGAGGAAGGGACAGGGCGAGACGGGACGGAGCGGGGCAGAGAGGGGCGGGGTGGAGAGGACGGAGCGAGGGCGGAGGGGGTGAGGTGGAGCGGGGGGAGCGTTGGCGGAGCGGGATGGAGGGGGCGGAGGGGCGGGGGGAACGGAGCGGGGCGGAGGGAGCGGAGCGGGGCGGAGGAGGCAGAGCGGGGCGGAGCGAGGGCGGGTGCGGGGCGGGGGAGGAGCGGAGCGTGGGCGGCAGGGCGGAGAACGGCGGAGGGCCGGAGCAGGGTGGAGGGGCGGAGTTGGGCGGCGGGGTGGAGTACGGCGAAGCAGGAACGGAGGGAGCGGAGCGGGGCGGTGAGGGACGGAGCAGGAGTGGGCGAGCGGGGCGGAGCGAGACAGAACGGGACAAGGGGCAGTGCGACGGGGGGGTGGCGGACCGAGGCGGTAATCCCCGACAGCGCCCAGCGCGCGGCGCCGCCGTGGGCTGTGCGGGGGCGGGGCGGGCCGGGGGCGGGGTGGGCGTAAGCCGAGGCGATCTTGTGACGTCACTAATTGAGAGGGCCGCCCGGTCGCGGTGTCCCTAATGAAGTCGATGGCGTTTGTATAATTTATCAGCGCGGACGGTTGCCGCCGCGTGGCGTAGGGGCGTGGCGCGGCGCGGGGGCGGGGCGGGGCGCGGCGGGACGAGGTCCGTGGCCCTTTGATGGGGATTACCGGGGGCAATCCGATTACCTACCACATCAAGACGGGCGCGCGCGCGAGCGGAGCGAGCTGGCGGGTGAGCGAGCGGCGGGCAGGCGACCAGGCGGGGTGAGAGAGAGAGAGGGCGGGGGAGAGGGCAGAGAGAGGGGTGTAGGTAAATGGGTGAGTGAGTTGGTGGTAGGGTAGGTGTTTTGGTTGGCAGGTGGGTAGATGGGTAAGCAGTTTGTCGGGTGAGTGGATGGGTAGGTAACTAGTGTGCGTAGGTAGGTAGATTGGGAGGAGGGTAGGTAGGTACTTGGATTGGCGGATGGAAGGGTGGGTGGGTGAGTGAGTGGATGGATGGATTGATGGATCAGTGGATTGATGAACGGAGGTTCGAAGGGACGGATGGGTGGGTGGGTGGGTGGGTGGGTGGTGGGTGGGTGGGTGGTGGGTGGGTGGGTGGGTGGATGGATGGGTGGGTGGGTCGATGGATGGGGGATGGATGGATGGATGTGTTGGTGGATGGATGTGTTGGTGGGTGGATGGGTGGGTGAGTGAGTTGGTGGTTGGGCGGGGGCGGGGCGGGCGGGCGGGCGGGCGGGCGGGCGGGCGGGCGGGCGGGCGAGCAAGCGGGCTTTCAAGGTGGACTGGCAAGCATAAGAACGAAGGTTTATTTTGGAGAGAGGGCTCTTGGGAAGGCGGGCCCCAGAGGGAGGTTAGGCGATTGTTCACAAGGTGGGCGGGTGCGTAGATGTGTATGCGTCATAGGTTGAGATTGAGACGGATGACTGGGTAGATGGAACATGCGTGCGGTGGTGGAGGTGGCGACCGCTTTGTCCATCAGGTGCAGGTCTTCCATCCCCTTCCAGTTTTCTACGTCACCTACCCCTACCATCGCCCCGAGGTTCCGCCCTATCAGGCCATTCCGATGCGTTGGAGACCCCCGACCGACACTGATCTTACCATCGTCGCTTCCATCGCTTGATGTTCTCTCGATGCATTTTCTCTGTCCCACCAACCACATTTTTTCTTCAGTGCTTCGCTGTCTCGCTACAAGTTCGTTCTGACGATTACTTCTTTGCCAACCTTGCTCTCGCCTCGTCTATCGTCTTCTGCCCTGACGTCGCGTTGCCAGACACAGAGGGCGCCCAGAAAAACCTGGGTCATTTGGTCTACGGGAATCGCTCATGTCGAACAAAACTCCTCATTTCCGCCAATTCATAATCAGAATTCATTTCTCCATGCTTCAGACATAACGTGTACTGTTAAATTTGGATTAGAGAAAAAAATTAATGAAAAAATATTCTGTATCCCAATTAAGTCGGGATCTGGGATAAGTTACCCCTGCTGCCCTCCCCATTCTGGTCTTCCCTGGCTTGACCCACGAGCAACACTTCGTTCTCCTTGACTTGCTATCCCACCCAGCCTAACTTGACAGCTTCTCCTGCACTCGCCGCTCACGAGTCTCCTTCCTATATTTTGAGGTTACTCGCAGAGCAACTGTCCTGCTTCTTTCCCCATTCCTTCTCGCTCCTTCAATACCGTGTCTCACCCGAATTCCATTACTAGCGCCTCGAATATCCCGCTCTCCAAATCATAGTATCCAGCAGCCCCTGTTAAATCTTTGAACATTCACAATCACGAAGTATACAGGAAGGAAACTCAACTCCGGTGTTGGAGGCAGACTGGTGGTATGTACGGAAAACGTCGGCAGCTACTTGAAAACAAAAATGAAAGTTAGACCCCTCTTGCTTCAGCGACTTCACGCGGTGAGGGAAGGAACGAACCTCGGAAACGCTTTGCTTTTCTGCCATTGGCTGCTTTGAAAGGTTCCTTCGTGGTTCTTTAATTCGGCGCTTGATGCCGCTGAAATAAAAAGGGTCCAACTTCTTATGTTTTCAAGTAGCTGCCGACGTTTTTGGTACATACCCCACACTGGAGATTGGTCTCCTTCCTGTGTCCTTCGTGCTACCCAGAATCAAAACGCACCGTGACAAACACCTCGTTACGAGCGACATCAATGTAGTTGTTAGTTTTTAGCGCTAGGCGTTCGGTAGAGACATTTTGCTTCAAGTTTCTCGCCACCGATATCACCGTCTTGACAGGGAGGGACACCGCATCGCCCAGGATGTAACATCGATTAAAACATACGGGTGACTGACTTGAGTAGTTGTCGTGCCCGGAACCACTTGCTACCTGCCTCGCAAATACACGAATGTACGCGCCACAATGGTAGCCCATAATCTTCCCCACTACTTTATTGTGGGTTACGACCGCTCACTTGGAGGACACAAGGGAGATCCCTAGGGGGATTCGAGTTATCTAGGGTCGCGCGCGCGTGTATGTCTGTAGGTGAGTGAGTGAGTGAATGAGTGAGTGAGTGAGTGAGTGAGTGAGTGAATAAGGAGGGAGGGAGGA
>JAHLJT010002630.1:17579811-17602602 GCA_031308135.1 Acheta domesticus
GAGGCGACCCTCTGATGTTGAATCCTGCTGTCTCGCGCACACACACTTTGCGGACAACCAGTGGGCGAGGCGGATGGCTGTACTTTACGCTTTGTGTGTTTTCCAAGTTCTCCAAATCGAGACAGAGTTTTATTATGACAGATCCCGTCAAATTGATTCGTCTCGATAGGATGTTACTGCGAACAGACACATGCCAAAAAAACAATTACTCGCCGGGAAGTGAAGTTGTGATTTTCCCACGATTGATGTTAACAAGCTCGTTCAGATAAGAAACAAAAAAATCGACTGCTCAGAAAAGCATATATCAACAACGTAACTAAATTTAATGAGTTCTCTCATGTTGATTTATCTGTAGGATTTCTGCAGGATAAGGCATATATTTTAATTATTTTAGTTTAACACTTTTTCGCATAGTCAAGACGAAAAAAATAATGTAACTCACATTTATCGCAACTATTGTCTGTAATAGTATTTACATGACTTTATGAAACTGTAAATGTGAGCGTAACATTTTCAATATATAGACTTCAAATTTTTGGATTAATTTTATTCCTCAAATAGAAGAAAGTACGCTTAATAAATAGTGCAGACCTGATTTTGTTGAACTCTTAAGTTTTGAAAATTTGCTCAAAATTGACATTGTAAAATGTCAATATTAATGATACAGAGTTCTTTCTTTAATGAAATCCCTCTTAAAAAATTGATTTTTAATGAAAGCCGTGTAAAAGTTTTTAAGAAACCACTTTTGGAGGAATGTTTGCTTGAAGTAAAAGCAACTTTAAATGTTCCTCAAAAACGCCTTCAATTTGTTTTCTTAATTTTTTTCTCGAGTGGAAAAAGTACATTTACAATAATAGCGGAGATCCCGTTTTCAGTGAACTCTGTTTTAGAAAGTTGCAAAAAAATTAACATTAAAAGAGTTCAATATTAATGACACAGATTTTTTTCCATAACGAAATTTTTTTCTAAAAATTACATTTAATTTAAGAATAAGGTCATGATAAAGTCTTCGAAAATTAATTAGTTTTTGTCTACTTTTTATTTCAATGGAATGCATTAAATAGGGAATGTATGAATTTTGATTCATTCCGGGGCTCGCTGTTGGCTCTCTCATTGGTATTATCCGGGTATCGCGAAGGCACTGGTATTCGACAGTTAACCGTAAGGATTTCAGAAGTTGTCCTTACCAATAACACGAAAAACACTGCTCCAATGCTATCAACGCAAAATGAAAATGACGATTTTACATGTTTTGCTGAACGATAGAATAGCCAGTGTGGATATAAGAACAAAACCTAACATCAAAGATCCAGTTTGCCAAGCTGATTGGCAAAAATGGATATGGGGAGTTATGCCATGAGGCAGAAGCAATCAAGATGGGCTTACTCTACAAGCGACTGGGACCCGGTATTTGTATGTAGGAATGCAGGCAGACCGCAGACGAGATGAACCGACAGCCCGCGAAAAGCAGCAGGTCCACTTTGATCTAGACTAGCACGAAACACAGGCGGTTGGAGGCTGCTAGAATGGGACATGTGCAATGTTCATTATTAACTACTTGTACATAAAATTAGTGAAGCGTTGAGAAAACTCTTGAAGATTTTTCTTTTGTATAATCCAATGTATACAGTGTATATATTTCTACGCGTATACTAGTCCTATGTACATATGCGAAGTGTTAGTTGAACTATTGTATACTGGATCGTGACAGGATTTGGGAAACAATTTGTTGGTTTAAACTAGGGGAACCAACAAATTTCTCTACCCGGCATGAAGTGGGAGACGTTGCCCGTTAATGGCATCTATTTAGGCTATAATAAAAAACCCTATTGATGAAACACAGCAAGAATTATAAGAACATACTAATAACTCCAAAAACTGACCTCTGCAGTTTCAATTCTCTGTCTAATAAAATGAATTATCAAACCCCTGAGAAAGGAGGTAACGCATGCGGATGTCCATCCCTAAAAGTTAATGTGTAATATTTATGTATTATGAACACCCCTGAAAGGCAGAAATGCCGAAATGCAGAAATAAATTTTAAAAAAGAATTATCTTATTTCAGCCCTAATCTTTACGTTTGTGCGCAGAATTCCCGGGAAGTGAGCAAAATTTCTCCGCGTCCGCAGATACGAGAATCTCGCACTTTGCACGTAAGGAAAGTCCGAGTACGGGGAGTCACCCCCCCCTCTTCCCAACTGTTGGGCGGACATTGCGTCTCGCCCGGGAGATCTTATCGAGGCATCTTATCGCTGAGGAAGGGCGCTTCCGCGCTGTGCTAGCCAACGTCTGGCCGCTCCACTGGCACTTTTTGGCTCAGCGTTTCTCTCAATTCTCTCAACTCTGAAGGGAATTAAATGGTTTGAATGGCCTCGAAATCCGCTCAATTCAAATTGGAGCAATCCGAATTGAAACAAGCAATAAAACTCAGTAAAAGCTTGTAGACAATTGAAAAATTGTAAATTGTTCCTGATTGTCAGTGTATGTTTCTTAATAATGTAGTTAATGTAGTTTATATTCTTGTGTCCACTTGAGAGGTAGCTGTTGAGTTGATTATGTGTCCACGAGTGTTTGACGGTTAAAAATGGGACAATAGTTCCCTTTATTAAGGAGCCTGATGATGTAACTAAAACAAGTTACGAAACGTTGTGTTCTGTGTGCAAATAAGAACAATAAAGGATTGTCATAAATAAAATGGGATAAGTTTTATTATTAAGTAAAATAAAACTCTTCAAAAAATTGAAGTAAGCCCAAATTATTATTCTTTAGAGCTGTAAATGTAGAATAATGCAGCTTACGTACTCGACGAGGCGAATCAAGTAGAGAGATCCCTGGTGTTAATATGAGCACCAGTTTGTTTATTTTCATTTCCATTTTTTCATTCTTTGATTATTTGTTATGATTATGAATGGGTTCTAAAAAACCCCAATACTTCCCCAGTCCTGATATACACTGCTCATAAGTTAACATTAGTCAAAAGAGTAAATTTGCATTTATTTTCTCCATTTCCATAAATATAAATTAGACTTGAGATAATAATGAAAGTGTATTTTTTTAAAGTCAAAAACAGTTAAAAAACTGTGTGTGACGTGCTACGGGGAGAAAAGTATTCTGTGCATGTTTTTTTAATTCTTGGATCGCTACCCACATACAAGTTAAATTCTGAATTCAGAAAGAAATGAGCATTTCTGGCAGAAATTGTTAACAAAATATGCGCACTGATGTAATAAAATGTTTTGTGTGAATAAAGGAGAAAATACAATAACCGTTTCAAAAATAACTCAAAGTTTAATTTATATCTGAATAACTGGAGTAAATAATATTTAAGTACTGTAGTAATTCATAATATATTCAAATTTAATCAACAGATTAAGTATGAAACGTTTAAACTCAATGTATTACAATGTTTCAAGCCATCGACAACCATCAGATCCTCATCTGACCTCATAACACAGGTAATCCATTCTGTGGTTTGTGGCCATTGCAACCTTGATACAAGACCGTGATTGGCTTAATATTTTCCTTCCTCATTCCTATTTGTAAGAAATGTATCCGCAAGCCATGATTGCAAAACGTAAGGTGCGTCATTTACTACGGAATGTCAGCAATGCGTTATAAAAAGCAGATAATTTCTTTTTATGTGCAATAAAAGTCAATCGTTTTTAAAAGTGGATTTTCGCAACTTTCTCGAGCAAAAATTATACGCTGTGTAAAAAAAAATATATTGGTATATAGAAGCTCATTCAGCATGCACATTCTGGGGATAAAGTAAGTTCATTTGTTTATATTAATTTTACAATAATGTAACTTGAAACTTAAACATCTTCGAACAAATTAACATACTTGGATTCCAACTATCAAACAAGTAATATTCAAATGAGATCCACGGCTGTCACTACTTGCAAATTTTCAATAATGTAAGATAACATACAGTTAAAAATTCTCACGAATTCTTTCATAAATAAAAAATAGTTTGTTAAATTCTAAAATACGTGCCTTTAAACCTCTCTTTTAAATTTGTCTAGAAGATTCTTTGTAATTTGCTCGTTCGAAATAATACCACACGAGGATTTGGTATGCGAAAATTGTAATCTCTCTTTTATCTCAAGTCAAAACCAATTAAAAAGCAATATTCTATTTTCTTTTCGAAATTGTCATTCTTCTTTTGCACATTCGTTTATTTCGTCGATCCTCCATCTTTCTTATTTTTACTTTTATTTTTTCTTGTCTTTAGTGAGAAAGGTATTGGTTCGATTGAAACAACGCTTCGTTGGCAAAGGAAGATGTATTCATTGAGAGGGAGAATGATTATTAAACATCTGCATCGTATTAACTTATTACGACAATGATCTAAGATTCGTGAAGTTTGACTTTAGACAATCAAAGTGAATAAAAAATATATATTTTAGTCCACATTTTTTATTAATAAATTACAATGAATTCAATTATTTTCAGTCATACAATGCATACCATTCAAAGACAGTTCGACAAGAGTGATAAACCCAAATGTTATATTAATAATGTTGAAACACTTGAAAGGCAAACAGTACTGAACATGTAGAAAAACATTTTTTAAAAGACTTGAAACAAAAAAAATATTGTTGCCCTTTGCCAAGCTGAATGAGACCGCAGTTTTTTGGGAGCGATCGACGCCTTGTTTTCGCGCCCGAAGACCATCTGCGACGCACTCGAGCACAGCCTTCTAAAAATGTGGTTCTGCCTCATTCTCTCGGCACAAAACAACAAGGAAACTGTAATCTCCATCCATAGGACTCGCCAGGATCGCCAAGGGTGACGTACGAAATTAATGGCAGTACTTCCTGTTTCGGCAAAGGGGAATCGGTTTCTTCACGGAAAGGAACCTACGCTTAAAAACGAGACTCGGAAGTGAAAGGAAAAATATTCAATGGTTTCGGGTGAAATGAATAACCTGTTTTTACAAGCCAACTGAAAATTATGCTGGAATGGGTTTTGTTCGGGTACAGGCGAACTGTCTATATTTTTTAAAAGGTAATTATTAGAGCCTGGGTGTTTATGACCTAAAATGTTAGAAATATGCAAGCATATGACCTAAAAATACGAAAATATGACCATAAATCTGACCAGAAATTTGGTTGCATTTTCGAAACCTTGAAAATCTTTCCGCTGTTTAAATAACCATTTTATTGAAAAACATACTTTCAAAATCTAGCACATCCCAATACACACCTCCTTTGGTGCCCCGTGAAGATAATTCGACTTGCTTAAGTTAATAAAATAAATTTTAGAGAAGCAGTTGACGTTGCCACAAAACCCAAACCAACTAAACCTAGCCACCAAAACTGAACTAACACTTCCTTCACATTTGATGCTTTCTACGCTTTCTTTTTCTCCGTCTCTATAACTAACCCCATAATTCACATACATATATATTTGTAGGAAAGACAGACAATTATATACAACAAAAATTGTAAGAAATTAGATAACAATTAGGAGGTATGTGGCGACTGCAAGGAAGTATGCAAAATAGAAGTACAAAGATTAAAATACGACAAAAAATACAAAAATTCATGAAAAAAATTGATCATAATATGAAAAATAAACGGAAAATCACCAAAGGGTGAAAAAACAACAAAAATATAAAAAATTATATGACACATGAAAATTACGTAATTTTAGTCATTGTAGATAAAATGATGCTTGTCTTACATTTGCCTTGGAAATAACGCAAGAAAAGATATATGACGTGTCGTAAACAATCGGACCCTAGTAATTACAATATAGAAATTTACTCAGGTCTATCAGCGCCATAACCCAAAATTGCCAAGCCTGATGCAGCTTCCGATCAGTTTTTGTTTGCTTTATTTTAGTGTTTATATTGTTCCAAAGGGCCTTGTTTGGTTACTCCAGACTCCTAAACAATCACCCTTTGATAGTCATGTCATTCACTTCAGACCATTATGTAATATTTCTACACAGCCGTCGCCGGATATTACCCTTCAGCAAGGGAAGATCAATGCTACCTCCCGTGAAAAACATGCACTACACTTAAGGGACTTATTACCATATAAGTTGGCTCTCCCGGAAATAAAAAATAATCAATAAATCGAATCGTGACAGCTCATGCTAGGAATGTAGCTTTGCAAAACAATGTATTAGAACCTCTAAAAACATATCATGGGTAGATTACACTATAACAAAAATGTCTACACAGAGCGCATTATTGACTCGTTGATATGAATTCATATTTTAAATCCTCTGCATAGCATTCCGTTTCTAATTTTTCTCTATCGTTTTGATGGTTGCTGTTTAAATTATTTCGGTGAATATCAATCACCGTTTGCTTTACGGTGGCATCGCCCATCGACTTAACGATAGACATACAGCAGCTAACTATGGTTTTAGATGAAGGGTTGGAATCGCGACGATGCAAGTTATGAATACACCCTGACCAGGAGTATACAATGCCTTTGTGTTCACAGCTAAATCGACATCTAGCAAGCAGGAATGCTAAAACATGCTGATATGTTTAGTTTAGGATGTGTACCTCTATTGAAGGGATAAAATATGTAAATGAAAATTTAAATTAAAAAAAAATCCTTTAATTCGACTGTTCTGCTTTTGGAACTGGAATTTATCCACTTTTACATCACAGGATCCTGTAATAATAGTACATTATGAAACGATGATGTAATGATGGGTATTAATACACGAGTATCGTAAACTTCACACGAGTGTATTAATATCCATTACATTGAGTTTCATGCGGTACTTTTTCTACGATTTATGATAACTTTCATAACTTAAACTTCTCCCACTGAATCATTTCGTGGCAGTCGACATGGAAGATTCAGCCAAAGGCCACCTAGCGGACACCTCTCTTCCCTACATCTGCAGCTGGGATCGTAATTTCACTTTGATCCTATTTGACTAGGCGCAGTGGTAGTTATTGCAGAGAACATTAGAGTGACGTTAAGAACTGAACGCAAGTCTGTTTTGTTTTATTTGCCTCTGTCGTGTCGTTGTCCTTAAAAATCGCCCAGTTATTTAGTTTAAAATATTTAGTGAATGGTGGTTCTTTCTGATGGTGTTGACGTTTCCAGAGAAATGAGAGAAAATGCGAAAAAACGGACGTCGGAATATTATTGCCGCAACTTTTGTAGTCCCTCGCCGGCGCTCTGGTAAAACACAGCCACTTGCGGGTAGTGAGGTGTCCGCTAGGTGGCCTTGGCTGAATCTTGCATGTCGACTGCCACGAAACGATTCAGTTGAGGAATTTAACTTATAAAAGTTACCGTAAGTCGTAGAAAAAGTACCGTATGAAAAAAACTATATGAATGGGCATTAATACACTCGTGTGAAGTTCACGATACTCGCTCGTTCCTCGCTCGTATCGTAATATCACACTCGTGTATTAATACCCATCATTACATCATTGTTTCATAATGTACTACTAAATGTAGTACTTATGAATTTCGCGCGCTGTTGTTATACCAAGAACATGGCGGACGCACGTGATCGAAAAAAAAATTCAATGGGATTTGCGGCGAGTGAGCATACTGGTGGCGGATTCGATGGTGTAACGGTTAGCGTACCGGCCTGTCACACCCAAGTTCGCGGGTTCAAACCGTGGGTTTTTAAGGGCGAAAAAATCCTTCGTACGCTTTCCTTCGAAGGGGAAGTAAAGCCGGCTGTCCATGTTAGTAGATTTACTTGCATGTAAAAGATCCTCAAGCCTAAATGACGCCTCTGAGCTAAATTCAAATCGCCTGTTTCGTCACCCGAGATAATACCTTCTTTCTCCGCTAGTTGGTGAAAGGAGCGTAGTGAAATTTGCGTGGTCAGACGGAAGAGCAGGCCTCTTGGCCTGAGTCTCGCCATGTAAAATAAGGCATTAACTTAACTAACTAACTGGTTATACTGTGGGGCTAGACCAAGTCGGTGTCTCCGCGCCCTGTGGGCCGTTGCGCAGTCGCCGGGCGAGTGCGTCGCCCAGCGCCAAATGACGACGCCGGAACTTCGCGGCCACTTCCCCATCCGCCCATTGCGCGGCGGCCGGCGGCCAATTAGTGCCTCTCGCGCAGATCGTTATCGTGCCAATTAGCTGATCGATCGTTCGAGCCAGGGCGTCGTGGCGTGGCCAAGGTGCGCCCGGAGATGGAGAAAGCTTTTTTATATATATATGTTTTTCTTTTCTTTTTTTAAAAAAATGACGTGATTTTGAACCTTGCGCACTCCTGCTTTCTCTTCCTAAAAGAAAAACCCGTCACAATTCGCGGGGGCGATGTTCTCGGGTAAGGGATGAGTGTTTTCATCACGTGATTGTGATAGAATCTCCTACCAGAAACGACCATATCTGAACCAATACTTCAACCATAAGCATTGTATTTCACTCTCGGGCGGAGAATTCTAGCGGCCGACCGCTCTGATCGATAGTTTACCGTGGTTTCTCTGATCAACACCAGGCGAATGCCGGAGGAGTGTCCATGGACCGCACGCTTTCCATCCTGTTCCTTGTCCTATTCTCACCCCTTACGTACACACATACTTACAGGTACTACCACACATTTAGGGAGGTCATACGGTGACTTAGAGTCTGCTTCGGCTGAGGCGTTTCCCCCGCTGATGGGAGATACCTTAGGAAGGATACCTCTCGCATGCTGACATGTACGTAGGTCAACGCGGTTCTCCGCAGTTTCCCCCCTGAAATCATATGCACTACACTTACAGGACAAGTAATTTCTTGACACGCTCGGAATCAATATTAATTCCTCGTAACCACTCACGTATCATCGCCATTCAATTTTCTACCTCGCAGATATTATTCTTTAAACACGTTTTGCAACTCTCACCCACACATTCAATTAAAAAAATAAGATATCAAGAGAAATAATTTAATGGGGATGTGAACGAAATGCACACAAAATTAATGAACACTGATATTTGTTGAATAAGTTCGTCTAAATTAGTCAGACGGAAATGCTATCCCGCATCACAAGACTCATCTTTCTGTTTCTTAACATCGAGCATGCCTAACTCAAAAACGGAGTGTTTCTAGCTCCTTATTACCCGCTTATCGAGAACAAGAGGTACGTTACCTCACGTCATAACCTACAAAATGAGTTCTTTTGGCACTTTATTTTATTGATTTATTTATTTGTTCAAAAAACAGTAAAAACTGTATATGACATATGGGGGAAAATATTATGTGCACACGTTTTCTTCAGGCCCAGAATGAAAAAAAAAACTTCTGTTGCAATTTTTTTAGTTCGGCTCTTCTGGATTCCCCCACTCCGTAGTGTAGAGAGATTCCTATAAGAAGGGACCGTTTCGGCAGTTACTGCTGGCCACTGCTAAAAATATAACTGCAGGTAATGTCCGTGTACTCATTGTGTCAGTCCGTTCGTTTACATTTAGCTCATTTGTAAATGGCTTCTTCACTATCACTTGCAATGTCATCGTCCTGCATGACGTTCATTTGCTTCACGACTTGTCAAAGTGGTCCCTTCTTAGAATTACTCCTCTGTAACAGTGTGGAGTTCATTAACCGAAATCAGAATCGTGCACTGTCTAGAATTCTTTTAAAGCTCATTTTGCTAACGTAGTTTCCTCTTCATACGGATGTGGGAGGAAAAGAGCACGGGAAAGAATCAGCGTTTCTCAGAGCAAGAGATCTTGTTCTGGTAAAAGTCTTCATACATTGGAAAGCAACATGTCCAGGAAAGGGGAAAACATACACGGATACGTTTCCTACCACAACCCACGCTCAGAAATCAAGCACAGAGCAGCATTATCATTACCAGCAACAGAAAGGAGCATCTATGCACCGTTATCAAAATATAAGTACCAATAATTTCAATATGGTTTGAGACGTTGGGACTTTAAATAAATCAGATGTTTAAAATCAATGTTGTTGTTTTTGTGTTTGTTTTTTGTTGTTGTTTTTTATGTAAATCAATCATACACATTCGATATGTCGATATGGCCAGGTCTACTTGGCAAGAACCGGGATTTGGAGAAAAAATCGAGCTACTTTCCTCCTTCAAAACATGTCATATTGTTAGAAAATTTTTAAATGAGTGACATTCATGTAGGTCACGCTGAATTTCCTTCCTGCGCCAAGTCCCAGCCTAGTCCTATCTCATCAATTGGACAGGTGAAAGTTTTCCCTGCTAAAGCAGAGAAAAGTGTGAAAAATCGGAAATAATAATAAAATACTTGAAATGACACGACAGGGTGTGTAGCTACTCCACTGGCAGATCTGTACTGCCCTCGAAGTTCCAAACACACGCCCCAATTGGTACGAACACTCACCAAAATCGTGACGTCTTTCGGATTGTGTACGATATTGTAACAACCAACAAATTCAAACTGATCGCACGATAGCAGCAAACAAATCGGATATAGTTATCCGAGATTTCGAGAAAAATCGAGTTTACTTATCGATATTGCTGTACCTCTTGTGATCGAAAACGTCGTTACCAAGGAGGCAGAGAAACGTCTTAATTACAAAAGTTTGGAAATCGAGATCAGCCGAATGTGGGGCGTAAAAGCACAGGTCATCCCGATAGTTATCGGAGCTGTAGGATTTGTTCCGCAAAATTTGTGTTAGAACTTGGCTAATCTCCCAGGTAATTCAAAAGACTGGGAAGTGCCAGAAATCGCTTTATTTGGAACAGCCCACATTTTGCGCAAAGTATTGTAGAGGCACCGACAAGTCCCTAGATCTGCTCCTTAGGTAGCTGGTTGCAACCTGGAGTAGATTTTATTTTGAGCCGACTAATAACATCTTTAGTCGTGATGTAGTGGAATAATAATAATAATAACAATAATAACAACAACAACAACATTAATGTAATATACACCGAATAGCTAGTTGTTTCTATATCGTTTTCTGAATCGATATTCCAACTTCACGTTTTCGGCGTCTGGTGACGTCGCCAGCGCCACACAGTCGCCGCGGTTATCGCAGCAATTAAATCAACAGCCTCGAGTTGCGACTGCACTAATGGGGAATCTTTCAACAATCCACCCAACCACCAACCACCAACCACCACGTGCCTCATACGGAAACGGTGGCGGTGGTGGCGGCGGCTACCGCGCTGTGGTAAGCAAGAAACAGCCCTCCGGCAACCACTGTTCCAGGAATTCGGGTTCCCTTATCGCTATCCGGTAAGGAGAAAGCAATTTAAAGCAATGGATGTGATATGAAGTGGCAAGAACACTACTAAAGATAAATGTTAGTGGTGTTGAGAGATTTTTCGTGTGAGATTACAGAAGATCTTCTGCGATCATTCATGATTTTATTCCCATAAATATTGTGACTGAATTGAAGACCAGTGTGTAGTCATAAACGGTCTAAATAGCAAGTTTTTATAAATGATTTTGGGAAACATATTTCAATCTGACACTTTCCTAAACGTCATCCTGAAGTGAAAATTGAAATGTGGAGAAATTGTTGATATTTCAAGTAAGCGAATAATGAATAAGACACAACAAGCGGTTTGGGGTTTCGCAGGAAGCACGATTTCGATTAATTTGCAGCCGGGTAAAAATTCGTACTTGGCGCAAGAACAGCGTATTTTCTCTGGTCTAGACTTCTTTTGTTTCAGTGACCACATCAAAAATGTCAAGCGACTACTGTGCTGTGCTGGGAGCCAATAGTACGTGGCAACTTTTGATATTCTTTCGCTAAAATATTTGATTACGAAAAGAAACAACTTGAAATACGAAAGCGACATATGGAATATCAAATGGTACAGGAAATCTCCATACGGAGAAGATCATTAAATGTAGAATATTTGCAAAGGCGCAACTAATGATTAATAACAATATTAGTGTATCCCCGCCAAAACGTGATGGTAACTGCAAAGAATTCCACACAAGTGACTGTTTTGTAAACTCATGAATTTAAAAAAATCCTTGCCATCCAACCCATATTGCTTTTGTCCCAAACACAATTAACCGACATTTCAGGATATTTTTTTGTTTCCATTCATTTGTGTAAATTAAACCAAGCACTGCATTCTGTGCATTTTAACTGTTCTTGAAGCAATGCTCCAGTATGATTTCAATAAAATTCACCTGGGGCAAATGAACTGGTAAGCGCATCCCAGCAAGATTGTTCGGACATATTGCAAGGGGAAAATTCTGTAGCAGAGCTTCACGTGGACCTACAAACCTGATATTAAAAATATAGAGAGCTCATCGTGAACAAGTTGTTTCATGAATAAGAAAATGTCTGTTGTAATGTGGTGTGCTTGCGCAGTCATTACCTTTGTAATCATAACTAATTTTTAATATATTTTGTAAAGAATTTGCAATGATTATCATGACTGTTTTCGTGTCAACATTTGATAAAAAAGAAATATTGTAATGAAAAACAACAATCAACAAAATCAAAATTAAAAAAAGGTATGTGATATGTCATAAACATATCATTATTTAATGAAAAACTGATATAAATTATAATTTAAAATTTTATACAATTAACATTGTACTAGGGATTGTACTATTAGATTGTTATATTTATTTACTAGACCCTGAAGAAGAAGGCCAATATCCTTCGAAACGTTGGTTGAATAAATATTGACTAATAAAAGTTGTTATATGTGTGTCTACCTGAAAATTATTGGACCGTCAAAGAACTTAAAATCATTTTCTAAAAGGCAGTCTTCGAATAATTAAATTTGGAATTACTCTGTGCAAAGAACATACCTACAACCGCACGCCCGCAGACTAGTCTGCACCAGGTGACAAAACTACGATAATGGACAACTCGCAGAAGATAATGAACAAACGACGACAGACAAGCGTTCATTCCTTTAATTTTTTTCTATTTTATTAACATTTAGGATTTATATTATGAAACTGGTCACAAAATAGCAAGCTATAATACAGTGAGGTCCAATATCTTTCATTTACAGCAAAAATAACGATTTTTTTAGTAGTAGAACGCTCAAATTGCTTTCTAAACAAAAAACCTTTCTAATCAATGAATAGAAATAAATAAATAGATTCAATGAGAGACGAAACATTTCAGAGGTGAGTCTCTATTTTAACGAAATATACAAAATATGCGCCTGTAATTACACCAATTTGCACCAACAGGAAACAATCGGCCAAATATGCAGAATATGCACTAACTTTAAGTCCTTATAGTATCCATACCACAGTACAACCAGTATGTCACTCGCGGCCAATCCATTGAAAAAGTTTTTTCGATCACGCGACGTCCGCCATGTTCTTGGTATAACAATCAGCGCGCGAAATACATAATTACTGCATTTAAAATGATTTTCTTACATATATTTTATTCACTAGTTCAATTCATTTTATTTTTCTATCATTTATTCAAATTCCACGTCCTCTGAACAAATTAAACACAATACACTCAGTTCTCATATCACACGGTGTATGGTATCCGAATGTATCTGCTGAAATTCTATTGGCTGACAACCAAGAATATGGCCGAGGTCTACCCAGCGCAAAACTTTATTTGGAGCAAGTGAACATACTGGTTGTACTGTGCCAATACTAACCAAATGTCCAGAAATTTCACTTAGCTCTCCTATAAAGCGGTGATCGCCAAGCCGTCGATAGAGAGCAACTAATAAATCGCGGGGCAATTTTCGATAGATCGCGGTCGTCCTCAATGTGGGCCAACCTGTTATATCTACAGAGCTCAGATTGATGACTCGCGAAAATAATTTCTTGCATACTCCCGTGCAGTCAATTACCCATTGTTTCTAAACTAGATTTGAGCTAATGATGGCCGAGTTCAATAAAAAATAAAATACATCCATTTCATTCTGAAATTCTTAATTATAATTTGTAACTAACTGTATTTATAATTTATTACTAAATGTATTTCAATTTTTTTGTAATGTGCAATTCCATTTCAGTTCATTTTTCTAGTTTTATTAAAATTTGTTTCACCTTTAACACGTTGAATGCCGATGACTTGAAATGAAATATTCGTATATGCCAACCGAGAGAAATACAGCGTAAGAACAGTATGAACATAAACGCTTATAAGCGTCAGTGGCACAGCTGCACGTCTTAACTTGACGCTTTAAAACGTCACTGACAATCAACGTGTTAATAGAAACGTCTGTTTGTAGATAATGAATAAATGTTGAGATTTGAAAAAAAAATCTGTCTTAGTTTCTTGGTAACTCTCAGTAGGTTCGAAAACGGTGTGGGTGCTCAAAAGCTTCGTAAGTTTGGATATCACTGCCCTAAAGCAACGGACAAAATACATAAAATCATAGAATTCCGCTCTCTAATCATTACTATTCTTGCCAAATTGCTTTACTTCGTGTTTTTGCAGATCATTCCGTCTCGCCTACCGCCACACCATAAACCCGATATATCATCCATTTAACCACCACCAGCAATAGTTTCTAAATACCCACTTCGATTTCCCATTGAGGAGCCCAGTGGGGTCATTCTCCTTCTTATTTATATTACGTATTATAATGTGCATATATTTTGTATAATTCTAATCAGTTCTGTAAAGTGGCTATACTGCGATTTTCGTAACTTTGTCCCTGACAGGAATCAGCTCTTTCGCTGCCATCCAATCGGGAGCTTATATTTCGCGATAGTGACGTGACTATGGGTGACGTTTAAGCTCCCAATTGGATGAAACCGTGAACAGCTGACTTCTGTCAGGGACAAAGTTACGAAAATCGCAGTATAAGTGCGTTGTACCAGAATAAGATTCAATAAAAAAGAAAAATTCCGTCTCGGGAGCTTATATTTCTCGATAGTGACGTCACTATGGTGACGTTTAAGTTCCCAATTGGATTGAAACCGTAAACAGCTGACTTCTGTCAGCGACAGAGTTACGAAAATCGCAGTATAAGCGCGTTGTACCAGAATAAGATTCAATATAAAAAAAAATTCCGTCTCGTTTTCCCTATCCATCACAGCCAACCTCTACCGCATCCCCCTCTCTCCAGCAGTTCACCCGAGGCGACGCGCGCCTATCCGAGCGGCACCAGCCGCCACCCGCCGGCGGCATCTTGCGGAACGCCTCCGAAAACCAACAACCACCGGCGACCGACGACGCCCGCTATTTGCCTTGCGACGAGAGCACCGACGACGGCGGCGGCGAAGGCGGCGGCGACGGAGGCGGCGGCGGCGACGGTGGTGGCGGAGGCGGTGGCGGCGGTGGCGGCGGCGGCGCGGCGGCGGCGGCGGTGGCGGCGGCGGCGGCGGCGGCGGCGGTGGCGGCGGCGGCGGCGGAGGAGAAGGAGGAGGAGAGCTGGGGAAAAAAGGCGAAAAAGAACGCTAAAAAAACGCGAACTTCGCGTGGCGCGGAGCGTCCAGGCGCGGGCACGGGCAGCCCAAAGCAGGTGCTTGCCCGCAGGCGTCACCCGCATATTTACACGTAATAATAAAACGGCGCAAGAAGCAGCGGGTGGCGGCGGAAGGAATAGTGGTGGGGGAATGGGGCCTGTTGCGGAGGTGGAGGGTATGGATGTGGAAGTGGAGGAGTAGTTGAGATGGGAGTGGAGGAAGCAGTTGTGATGAAAATAGGGGAGGGAGTTGAGATGGGGGCGAAGGAGGCATTGAAGGAGGGATTTGAGATGAGAATGAAGGAGGGAGTTGAGATTGGAGAAGGACAGGGATTTGAGATGGCAGAGGGGAGAGTGTTGAGATGAGAGTGGAGGAAGCAGTTGTGATGGAAATAAGGGAGGGAGTTGAGATGAGAGCGGAGGAGGCACTGAAGGAGGGATTTGAGATTGGAGAGGGAGAGGGATATGAGATGGCAGAGGGGAGGGAGTGGAGGAAGCAGTTGTGATGGAAATAAGGGAGGGAGTTGAGATGAGAATCAAGGAGGGAGTTGAGACTGAAGAGGGAGAGGGATTTGAGATGGCAGAGGGGAGGGAGTGAAGATGAGAGTGGAGGAAGCAGTTGTGATGGAAGTAAGGGAGGGAGTTGAGACGAGAGCGGAAGAGGCACTGAAGGAGAGATTTAAGATGAGAATGAAGGATTGAGTTGAGATTGGAGAAGGGGAGGGATTTGAAGTGGCAGAGGGGAGGGAATTGAGATGGGAGTGGATGAGTCAATTGAGATGGGAATGGAGAAAAGAACTGAGATACAAGTGGGGGAGAAAGTTGTGATGAGAGTGGAGGAGAGAATAGAGAAGGTAGTGGATTGGTGGGGAGATGGGGATTGAGATGGGAGGGGAGGATAAAGAGAAGCTAGATATGACACAAATTATGGCGACGGCGTTGGCAGCAGAGGCGTTGTTGGTGACAGAAGGGAAACGAGGGTAGGAAGGAGGAGGGGAAGGAGTTGCGGGGTGTACAATGGCAGAGACGTCGCTGACGGGAGGGATGATGGTGTTAAAACAGGCGAAATCGTGGTGGAACAGGACGGAGCGAGGCGGAGTGGGATGTAGCGGGGAGGACCGATTTAAAGCGGGGCGGGGCGGGAAAGAGCGGGGTAGGCCAGAGCAGCGCGAAGTAGGGACAGGGGCATTACAGCGTGCGATGGCAAGGGCGTGTGTGGAGCGCGTGTGGTATGTCAGAAAAAATGTGGCCGGGGCGGAGCGGGTGTGAAGAGAAAGCATGGAGCAAGGGTTGAGGGTGATGGTGAGGCGGGGCATGGGGTCGCGGAACCGAGGCGAGAGGGAGTGGGGAGTGGGAGCGGGGAGTGGGAGGGGGAGTGGGAGCGGGGAGTGGGAGCGGGGAGTGGGGGCAGGGAGTGGGAGCGGGGAGCGGGAGCGGGGAGAGGGGATGGTAGCAGGGGCGGGATGAGCAAGATGGGCGCGCGCGAGTAGCGGGCCGGTTGGGACACATAGGAACCCAACACGAGGAAGTACGGAGGGGGAGTTGAATGTAACTAGAGGTGGAGAGTAAAGACTATGGAGGAAAGAGATGGGGGAGCTATTGCGCGTCATATTCAAGTTCAGCTAATGAGCTTCGAGTACCAGCTTGCGTCATAGTATTAGCGGGATGTTTATTATTTTGGAATTCTTTACAATGATACTTCCATACTTATATTTCTAAACGAAAAGGGACAAACGACCATGACCACGGTGGGACTCGAACCCGCGACTCTTCCGACCGAGCCGCTGAGTCAGCACATGCTCTACTGCGATTTTTCCAACTTTGCCCCTGAAGGCCCGTCTTCAGGATGGAATATGTCATGGTTTTTCGCGACGTTCTCGGTTGTGCTGCCAGGTATCGCATGATCGCGGCCATATCAAGCTGTGCTTGCGATCATGCGACTTCTAGTGATGCGACGGAGAAAGACGCGAAATGCCGTGTGATAATCCATTGTGGCCTTAGGGGCTTGAGGGTTAGAAAAATCGCACTATAGCCTCCTCGGCCATCCAGGTCGCCACATTCCACATTCGTTATAAATCACAAAACGATTGTTCTCCGACATTTAAAGGTTACTATTTCGATCTTGTCGTTAGAATTTTTTATTTGTTACATTTTAGTTTCTGGTGACGTGTTTTTTCGGAGCACTAAACATATTTATAAACCCATCTTATCACAGGAATACTCGACAATACTAAAAGTAGGTTTCTTTCTCGTTAAAATAATTGTTATTAAAATCCAATGATAGTATTGTTTTGAAATGGAGATACAAAATAATTTCGAAATATTAATTTATTAGAAAGCTTCATTTATTATCGACAACACACAAAACAGTCCAACATCATACTGTTGTATGATGTATGATGTTGAATTGTAATGTGTGTGGTCGATAATGAATGAAGCTTTCTAATAAAGTAATACTACGTATGAAGACAACAAATTGAAACTAATGTTGTAATAAAAATAATTTCGAATATTTTATAACTAAGGCTACGTCATTTAATTGGCCTCTTTTTGATTGAATTTTATTTATCGAGATTTCCCCTGACGTAAGAGAAATCAACATAACAAATTAATAAACTAATTGTAATAATTTTACTGACCGCTGTATGTTTATTATCGTTTGTTTCGTTAATGAGCCATCATCGCAGCGTAAGACGAATATCTAATTAGGAACTGTAGATTGTGAGGCGTGGCCAAGTATTTCACAAGCTTATTGTTTCTATTTCCTTTCGAGGTTAGTGTTATCGCCATTTCATGGAATTTCGTTCGTGGCCACACCTACACAACAGGCAAGGCAACTTCCGTCGACGCAACGATGTATTATTATAATTTTACTTCCGTGCTTAAGTCAAAGAAGTAAATATTCACGAATAATAACCTCAAATTATATGTCAGAAAACTACCTGAAAGCTATCGTATGTGTTGAGCATGCTAATAATGCATGGTGGCAAAAACTGAAACATACTTGAGGGCACAGATCGGTAGAGAGAATTTGAGATTCTGCTCTGCAGAAGAATGAACGAACGTGTTGTTATAAAAGTTTACAAAACATGTATCAAATGATCTTCAAAACAACTTTTGCATGAACTCATCTTAATTGTCTCCTAATATCATCACGAGATCGGGAACAACACAATAAAAGACACCTCATTCAATTTCAAGTAATTCTAACAAGAGAATCTCATTCAGAAAGGATGAAGATTTCGGGGCACAGACATGACCTGGTTGACAACTATGATTAATTACGATGTCAAGATGTTTGATTCGTAATTGGTTCCAAATATACAGTGGTTCTCTTACCCCACATCTCAGAGTAGATGTTTCCCTCTTCACTTTCCGAAAGTGGTATCTTGATTTTTTTTGGGACTGTAAATGTAGCTTCACAGTGCCCACGTTTTGTTGAGATTTCCTTTGTGGTAGTAGTGATGATGAGGATGGGAGTTACTATTTTTCCAGCAATATTGTAAAATCAAATCTGTAATTCGTTTATCGATGTAAATAATCTACTACATGATAGCAGAAAAACTCTAGTTATTAAATGTGGCTAATTACGCTTTGTAGGTTTAACTTCGCATTCAGTCTATGCGGAAAAAATAAGAGAAGAGACATGGAATTATTTAAAGTAAATAAAATGCGGTTACTTTTAAGTGTCATAAATAAATATATAAATTATAACTACGTAATAAATTAAGAAAGGTCGTATTTCAACGTCGTCTCATTCGCACACTTGCCTATCTTCAACGCTTGTCGCCAAGACCTCGTCTGTGCATTCCGCGGAGGTTTGTGGAGGGGTGGGTGGTCGGGGTCAACGCAGGACCGCAGACGGCCGCCGCGACCGTCACCGCACACCACAAGGCGACGCCCAGCGGTGAAGTCTCCCACCGCGCGCGAGCCACCGCCCCCGACCGCTGCTGACACCGCCGCCGCCGCCGCCGCCGCCACCCTCCGACTTCCGCGCTGACCTCCGGGACCGACTACTGCTGGCCTCGCCGACACTCCCGACTTCAAACGCTTCGCTGACTCCGAACGCTCCTGACTTCAGGCCCCCGTTCGCCGTCCCTGCTGGCTGCAGCCCGCCCCTTCTGTCATCAGGGCCTCTACTCTCAACCTCTGCCCCCAATCTCCACCCCCACACCCCGCCACAACCTCCGACCTTCAACTCCGCCTCCCAACCTCCGCCCCAACCTCCAACCTGCCCTCAAACTCTGTCCCATAAATCTGTCCCCAAACTCTGCCCCCAAACTCTGCCCCCAAAACCCTGTCCCCAACTGTCCCCAAAACCGGACCCCAAACGCATTCCCCAAACTCTGACCCCAAACTCTCTCCCCAAACCCTGTCCCCAAACGCTGTCCCCAAACCCTGACCCCAAACTGTGTCCCCAAACTCTGACCCCAAACCCTGTCCCCAAGCTCCGTCCCCAAGCTCCGCCCCCAAACCCTGTCCTCAAACCCTGTCCCCCAAACCCTGTTCTCAAACCCTGTCATCAAACTCTGTCCCCAACCTCCTGTCGGGCAGCTGTTGCCATCGCCGCTTCCGCCAGCCGCTCTTTCGACCCCTAATCCCCTCCCAGATCGCAGTTCCCTCCTCGACTCCCTTCCACTGAATCGCTTCGCCTTCCCCGAGTGTTCCCACATGCCTCCACCGATCATTCTCTCCAATCCCCAGATTCCACAAACACCGCCCTCCGTTCCGTCCGCTCTCCCCGTCCGCCCCACACACTCCTTTCACCCTCCCTCCCACCCCCCCCGGCTCTTTCCGCAGTCTCCAAGCACGGCCCTCCGCCCTCTGGCTTAGTCCCTGAACTCCGCCACTCGCAGTCCGCCCTCATCTGCTGTCCCCATCCGCGACCATCCGCCACCACCTCCATCCTCGCATCCCCGGTCTCCAATCCCCGATCCCCAACCCCAGGATCCATTTTCCCCTCCCATCTGCCGTCACCTGCCACGACCTCCGCCTTTGCCCCACTACCCACCCTTTCACTTCCCACCACGAATTTCCCATCTCCAACTCTAGCATCAATTTCCTACCTCTGTCCCCACCCAATTCGATCGACGTCCTCGCCCTACCCCGGCCTCGCATCCCCCATCTCCATCCTCAGCATCCATTCCCGACTTCCCGCCACACTCGCCTAAACCGTCGCTCTTGCCCCCACTACCCACCCTTCCACTTCCGAACTCGCATTTCCCATCAACTCTAGCATATATTCCCTACCTCTGCCCTCATCCAATTCTATCGTCGTCCTTGCCCTAACCCCGGCCTCGCATCACCCGTCTCCATTCCCGACCTCCCCAAACCCTGTCCCCAAACCCTGTCCCCAAACTCTGTTTCCAAACCCTGTCTCCAAACCCTGTCCCAAACCCTGTCCCCAACCTCCTGTCGGGCAGTCGCTCCTCCCACCTTCACATCACCCGTCCCCCCACTCGCCTCGGCCTTCGCTCTTGCCATACAGCCCAGCCATCCACTCCCGATCTCGCTTTCGCCAGCACCCCTTCCCCGCCTCGACCTCCTCCTCCTCCCCTTCCCCACCTCGAACTCTTCCCCTTCCCCACCTCGACCTCCTCCCCTTCCCTACCTCGACTTCCTCCCCTTCCCCACCTCGACCTCCTCCCCTTCCCCACCTCGACCTCCTCCCCTTCCCCACCTCGATCTCCTCCTCCCCTTCACCACCTAGACCTCCTCCTCCCCTTCCCCACCTCGACCTCCTCCTCCCCTTCCCCACCTCGACCTCCTCCTCCCCCTTCCCACCCTCGACCTCCTCCTCCCCTTCCCCGCCTCGACCTCCTCTTCCTCTTACCCACCTCGACCTCCTCCTCCTCCCGCGCGTGGCTCGGCGTGGCCGCTCGCCGCGCGCCCTGGCGGCGACCGCGGCGGCCGAAGGGGCCGGCGAGGGCCGCCACTGACGCGTGTTTGCTTGGGGGGCGGGGTGGGGCTGCACGCACGCCCAGCGGCGCCGCGGCGGGGTGTTGACAGCGCCACACAGCCGCCGCCGGCCGAGAGGTTCTTTGAACCCGGGACCGGCAACCCGGGCGAGGGGGCGTGGCGCACGCGGGAACGTAAGACACAGCTCAAACGCTCGCGTTCATGTCAGAAAATTCCGCATTACGCATGTAAATTACATTAAAGTAATTATCATGGACGCACATTAAATTTAATGTACACATGTACATTAGGATGCAAGAGTCAAATCTTACAGTCATATCTGGACTGACTGACTGACTGACTGAATGAATGAATGAATGATCTTGATGGACTGGTGATTATGAATATACGACACGAATGGTGAGAGGCAAGGGAAACAGGAGAACGTCTACATTAAATCTACACGGATTTTAACTTATGCATTAAATTTAATGTTCAAATATATTAAGGTATTTCACATACAAGGTTACATTAAGTTTCATGTGCAATATATTAATCTACATTTCATTTGATGACATTTCTGACAATGTATATTTATTTAAATTATAATTTGGTACAACCAGATGGCAGGTAATTTCAACGAAAAATGTTAAATAAACTAGGGGTGCTACAACAGCAGCATTTTTTCGAATTATTTAGAACTTTTGAAATTTTCGAAAATTTAGAGGTTTTGGTGACACGGACAGACGGATGGGCGGACAGACTGACAGACGAACCGACAGACAGATGGGCTGACGGATCGACGGACTTACACACAGACTGACTGACGGACAGACGGACGACGGAACAGATGGGCCGAAGGATAGACGTATAGACGGATAGACAACCAATTTTTAATTAACGTCAACCAATATTTTGGTATCAAGGACTCACAAAAATCTGAATTCTGACGACACAATTTTCTGTATGCTGTATTAAATAACATACATTTCTCATTTAATGTCGTGGTAACTAAGTGATTCCTAAGCATTTTAGGATCTCCTGGATTCTCTAAACATCCCTATACGACCAAGAAGTTTCTTTTCTGCATTTACTACCAGCAATGCAAATTGCTCTATTGTCATTTATAAACTCTATGTAAAAAGGAATAGAGCTCTTGAGAGTAATTAATGAGATAGTCTGTATATCGCCTTGATACGGGATCACCAACATCTTGAGGGCGCGGACTGTGGATTTTCCACAGGCCAGCATAATTGCTTTACAGGGATTGTTTTCATTTAAATCAACTCAAACCACAAAACTTACAAAAGTAAATAACTAACAGGCAGTACAATTCAATCATCAATGGAACAAAGAGATAACATTCATTTAACACATTCATTCTTTAATATAAGTAGAATTAAGGGGAGCCCAACAGGTTCCTCATTATTGTTTATTATTTTCAGATATTTTTTGTATTGTTTGTCCAAATTCTGAAAGATTTATAGGGAGTCAGAAAATTTGATTAAATATTTGTCATATTGGAAATCTGTTTTGGATTCGGGAGGTTGTTGCTGATGAACCGAGGTTATAATAGTTGCCGGTATATTATGTAAATATGTGAAAAAAG
>JAHLJT010002630.1:17611860-17651860 GCA_031308135.1 Acheta domesticus
ACACACACACAATACATGCAGCACACACTAACCAAATGTCTTAATAAAACACTGTATTAGCTTGATACCGCGCGAAGGCCCATTCGTAAACTTATGCTCTTTTATTTATTTTTTCACACTTTTTTGCGGTATTCATGAAATAATGTTTTACCTTACTTAAACAAATTACTGGAGATTTTGAAACAGTTCCTGAAAGAGAACAATTGAATTCAGAAGTGGTTTATAATGCCCTCTTTCCGACCGGAGCACGTTTTATGAGCCTTCACATCTACAATCAAAATATAGTTTTTTCTGGAAAATTGGTAAATTTTAGGGATAATTTTCAAATTGAAATAAATCGATAATTTCGTAGAAGTTTCATTCCTACTAGCAACTTTTACTTGTGCTAATTCAATAAAGTAGTAAATGACACTGAAGATCCAAACATCATTTGGTACTACTAGCAGTATTTGGCACTTGTGTTACTAGCAGAGTAGTTACTTGTCTAAAAAAAGCAGATCGCAGAGAACATACAATTTGTATTCAGTAGTCTTCTCAACTAATCTTTGAGCAACCCGAAGAGGCGGCAGATTCCAAATCCGACTTCCAAAATTAATCACAGGACTGTGTATTTAGTGAAAGTGTCCACTTACTTAGGGCAACCTTCCCTTCGTGAATACGTTTGAAAATTATTCGAACCTCGATTTCAATTTCCTCGACCTTCTTAAGATTGATTTTTTTCCGTAGATTCTTTCAGATAGTGAACAATGTTGGTTTCTTCAACACATACGGTGATCTTGATTTCCAGTAAGACGAGAAATTAAAGAGACAAAAAAAAAGATTCTAGTAAGACGAGAAATTAAAGAGAAAAAAAAAGATTTTCAGAAAATTTAGTAAAATTTCAGGATAACAATTACGTTTTTGTAATTGTTACCTGCTGATCTAGTAGCCATTATTCTCGTAGCATCTCTGACATGTCGTACGAGCTATAGGTGTATTAGGCTCGTGGCTTACGGCTAGTGCAAAGGGTTAAAGGGAAAACTGCTTTCTTACGCGAGCAGAGCGCATCTGCGGTTATCAACGTTTAACGACAGCCTCGCGTCCGTGTTAACGGTTACCGGTTACGGTTACCCGCGGTTTTAGAGGCGGTTCAGGCTCGTTACGCGTGGTGGTTGTTTTTTTACGTATCTCCGCTACAGCGTCGCGCCGCAGTCGCCGCCACCACACAACCGCGCCGTCGCCACTACCACCACATCATCACCATCATCTTAACTACCACCTCCATCATTAAGTTTCATTCATTCATTTATTTATCCATCTATTTTTAATTTACCACATTTTTTAATCTTTCATTTATGTTTCATTTATCTATTTATATTTTGTAACACATTTATTTATTTACATGGCCTATTCGTGGAACTTTTAGACTTTCATTTAAAGTTTACCACGTTCGCGTTCTGCAGACCTGTCGTCGCTACATCATTTATTATATGGTATATAATAGAGATGTCCGCAACTGCAAAATGACAAAGATTGGGGTGGTGCAGCGAAATTACATATTAAAAAATTAGAGGTTATACATAATAAGTATTTAACGAAAACATTGAAAGCACCCTGGTTCATAATAAACGATTAAATATCACATGAAATCGGTATTCTTCTTCTAAAATCCTGGATTCTTCGTCTCTCAGACAAATTCTATACTTCCCTTACTTTTTCTCCTGCTTATACATATTTTCAACTTGAAAAAAAACAGTTTATCCTCTTATTATTGAAGTTATTGTAATTGTTAATGTCCTTGAAAGGTAAAATTTGTCAAACAAGGATCAATAAATATAAAAAAGACAATGATAATGTGACCACATGTGAAAATGCAGATTCCTTCATCAGTAGCAAAATTATTAGAGCACATTTCTAATCGGCAATAGAGTGGCACAACTCAAAAACAGCGTATTTTACAGGTGAGATAATGAATATGCAAATTTTTGAATAGTCTAAAACGAAATGTTTAAATTTACAAAACACTAAATTTTAAACACAAAGAGATCTGAAATTAATTTTAAATTACTTTATTTTACTTTGGAAAAAAATCCCCAACTAATGTCAGCCATAATTCTTAGGGATTACTTTTCCTCGTCTAATATAAATATTTTTAAAGCACCGTCTCTACGACTGACGAAATTAAAGATGGAAGATGGAAATGAAATAATTTAAGTCATCTTTGCCACCTTAGTTAATAATGTCAACACCCCATCAGTATTCCTTCACTTTAACAGGACACGCGAGTAACGCCCTGGAGGAGAATTGGCCGAAAAATATTTCAAGATCGCAACTCACAATGTGTCGGTTTTTGCAAACGAGCATATGATGGATTTTCACTTCAATTTGTTGTTCTAAACTACTTAAACCATGCAGACACTTGGCGCTCTCTAGCGAAAAGTATTGGAAAGTATTTATGAAACTTTTCTCCCCATACATTTGTCTTATTCATTCAACATTCACTAAAAAACACGAAAAGTAAACAAAATGCGTAAAACTGACAAAAATGGCAAAAAAACAATGACCTAATAATTAAAAAATTGGCAAAAATTACAAAAAGTGTCCCAATAACAATACATGTTTATCATCTATATATCGTGATAAACATTCATTTACATGTTACCTACGTCTATAATGCAGTAATCAAGAGATGACATGTCATCAGAATCAGAATCCCGGTAATCAACATTAATCTTATGTTCTCTGAAGTAGCTCAAATATTGCAAGTCTATCCTTTGCCATCAGTACCATGTCTTCTGCCAACAGCTTTCTTTTGCTTAAGCTGCCTTCTGATCAATTAACGACGGTTGAAAGCGGAGCATTTTTGGTTAAGTAAAACCGCACGTTTTCAACCGAAGTTAATCGTATGCTGCAGCTACGCCTCAAGACAGGAGTTTCTTTGTCACTGCTAGCAGCTGGAATGTGACGGCGTTTTTACTCGCCAAGCATGTTGGATTTCAAGACACACCCGAAGTGGTTGGTTAGCTTCATTCTTGGCTCTTGTTTTTGGAAAATTTACGACGAACGATGATCAGTTCAGGAAACTGCAGTTGGTTCAATACAATGTTTTTGTTTGCCTTCTGGTAAAAACGACTATCACCCGTTAGTCGGGTAATTAGAAATTACAGGTTTTCTTTAAAAATTCGTTTACGATTAAAAAATTCCCCGCACCATAATTTTCAGAGTATTTAGAGCAGAGAATATCTTCCAGAGTATGATTTTATGACACACTGAATACCCCAGATAATTTGAAGATAACTACATCACAACCGTAAATAATATTTATACTAAGAAGAAAAATGTTGAAAGTTTCGTATTTTAGCAATAATAAGAATTTATAAACGGTTTCTACTTTTAACCATATTTTATTCCTTCCATTCCAACCATTATATCACCAACCAGCAAAACTTTCGTGACAAGCTTTCTCAATTTTGGAAGTAAGAAACTATTTGTTTATTTCTCCTTTTTCCTCTTCTCAAGCTATAAATTTTCTGAAGAGTCGAGTGTTTAAGATCGCTGTCCATTACATTGGTAAGTCACAATATCAAAGGAAATTTGGACAGAAATATTACAAATATAAACAAAGGTGACGAAATGAAGTACATAAAAATAATATCAGAATGAACGATTGGGTTTCGAAAGTATGAAACAAGGGTGTCAAACATGTGTATGTCAACCGGCTGAGTTGGCTCAGGGCATCAACTGATGCCACTGCAGTGCATCTGACCGGGAGGCCCTAGGTTCAAGTCCCCACGGTGGCTGAACTTTCGACACTAGCTAGTCAGTTAGGTCGAATTCAGTCGCTGTCTAGAGGAGAATTCTAACGGCGGCTGCTCTGATCGGTTTATTTTCGTGTTTCTTTTTTCATCAACACCAGGGGAATGCCGGAGCAATACCCTGACAAACGGGCTACAGGCCGCGCGCGATCTTTCTTTCCTCTTCTTTGTATCTATCCTCACCATTGACACGTACATGTACTACACTTCCACACATGTCGGGAGTTTAGATCTTGTACCGGCTGGGGCGGTACCTTGCTAGTGGGACATACCTGGTCGCAGAAAATCCCGCTGTGGTGAAGCGACGCCGTCTTGGACGCTTCCGCTTTCACATCGCCCGGGTCGAGCAGGCATGGCTTCCAGATGTGCGGGCTGACCGCCCGTCCCTCGCTGCCTTGTAAGTGACCCGAACGAGAGCAATGCCACCCCCGCTGCCGTAGGGATGGACTGGCCCGGCAGTATATAAAGGCGGCGTACGGCCGCCGAGTGGTCGCTTGTTAACCGCTCCTCGCGAGCATGATTGTGATCGCCGGCGTCCCGACTCCACGGTTGCCCTCGGGTTGACCAAGTCGGGAATCGACGCAAGGCTGAGCCAAGCGACCCCCCCGCCAGCCTATCTGCCTTTGTTACCGCCATTGCCGCCGCCGCCGCTGCCGCCGCCTACCACCTCTCCCCCACCCTCATGGCAACGACCGACTGAGTGCTGGACTGCGTAGCCTCTGTTAGGATGTAACATTGTACTTGAAACCAGGGCTTATAATAAACCGCTGTTAATAGCCAACCAAGAGTTCGTCTTTCTCCCGTCACATACTTCCTCCCATCCATGTCATCACGACACCGCTAGCAGATAGGTAGATCGGCGCCGAATCTCACAATCCAGCGGGGAAAGCCACCTTCCGAGGAAAAACATGCTCTACACATACGGGACTAATGGCCTCACCATTTGACGCACATTGAATCACTAATCAACCAACTAATCAATCAATGAAAATATTCTCTAAGTATATCATTTCGTATCATTCTATTCTACACACCTCATACCTTTACTCTTTACATAAATTGTTTTTAAGTTAAATTTTTCGAGTGTAACTTTCTTTTTGAATACTCCTTGTCCATCATTGCCAGTTTCCATACGTTTATCCTGTCTTCTCTGGAACTTACTGTGTTTCTCTGTACTTGCCAATTTCCATACGTTTATCCTGTAACCTACTGTGTTACTCCTGTGTTCCTCCGTGACTTACTTTCTGAATAATTCCTCTTGTCCATCATAGCCAGTTTCCATACGTTTATCCTGTCTTCCTCAGTAACTTACAGTGTTACTCCTGTGTTCCTCTGTAACTTACTTTTTGAATCCATCTTGTCTTGTCCATCTTGACTTGCACATCATTGTCAGTTTCCATACGTTTATCCTGTTTTCCTCCAGGAATGTCACGCGACGCACGTACTAGCCGAGCTGCTGTAGGCAGCGCGCCGCCCCGGAGGCCCTTGCTCGGCGGGGGCAGGGCCGGGGGCGGAGACGCGGGCGGGGCGGGCGAGGCAAGAAATTAGGGAAAGATTCAGCGACAAACACATGCACTACATTTACGGGACTAATTACCTTTCCAGAGTTCGCACCCGAATCACTAATCAATCAATCAAAATCGAATCAACCAAATCAAAAATATTCAAATCAATCAAACAAAATATTATCTACACACATCACTTCATGTAACTCTACTCAACATACATCATTAAATGTTTCTTGGTACACAAATCATTTGCACATCATTGTCAGTTTCCATACGCTTATCCTAGTCTTCCTCCAGCAACTGTCACGCGACGCACGTAGTAGCCGAGCGAAGGCAGCACGCCGCGCCAGAGGCCCTTGCTCGGCGGGGGAGGAGGCGGGGGTGGAGACGGGGGGCGGAGGCGAGGGCGGGGGCGGGCGAGGCGCGAAATCGCGGGCGCGGCCAACAAAGGGGGCGGAAGCCGCGGACCGGCGGGGGCGGGGGCCGCCGCGACCGCAGCGGGGGGCGGTGGGGGCGGGGGGGGGCGGTGGGCGGGGGGGGCGGGGGCGGCAATGCCGGCTCTCGAGCAAGGCGTTAGGGTGTCGAGGCGAGATCCTGTGTGTAGTGCGTGAGGGACGTGGGGGCGGATTCAAGGGGTTCTGGTCACCCACGTCGTTCTTGGAACTGGTAATGTTTTGTTACGAATTATCATATTCAATATTTAAACTTTATATTGATAGTTTATTTGCAGTTATACAACTAACTAAATCACTTTTCTGTTACAACATTACGTTTTATGTGAATACTGATTGTAAGAATTTTGTTCATTTGTCTCTATCATAAGAGTCCTCTTTTTTTAACTATTTGTTTCTGCAATTTGTAAATTTCCTGATTCCAAGTATTTTTCGGTCTTCCTTCTTTTCTTCTTCGTGGTGGAGTCCAATTATATATTTGTTTGGGTATACTATTCATATCCATACTATTTATGTGACTAAACCATCCTAATTGCTTATAATTTACGCAATCTAAAACTTATTTTTTTCATTCGTTATCATTCTACTCTTATAAATGCAAGCACATAATCTAATTCTAACCTATATGTTACTGTTTTTAAATTATATTTTGTCATTAAATAAATAAATACCTACATTATATATTTCATACTCATAATTGTGGATTATGAGAAGTTTCTTGATTTCAATAGTGCTCCAATGGATTCATTATAGCACAAGTTGAATAATTTCTTCAAACTAACGCCGTTTCGAAGACAAAAGAAATGCTGAAGCAATGAACCAACGTAACAATCTTGATCAATACCTGTATATCAAATATTCATAGAAATGAAATGTACCGTTCAACTTTTACTGACAATAACAGAACTCAAGTTGACTACCGGAGGAGAAGGGAGAAGCTGGAAACGGTTGGAGAAAGTCGACAGATGGTGGTGATCGGGACCACGGCCTTTCAAGTCCCATAAATCGTGGAGGAGACCATTACAGTGGCGCGCTTTCTTGTATCACCTTCTTACAGGAACAAAAAGACGAACTGCTGCCAACGATTCGTGGCTGCTGCGTGGGTTCGCGAGACGCAAGCAGGCGCGTAAAGTTACAAAATATAGTGTCAATGTTCGCGCTTTCTTCAGAAGTGTCTTATATGGACATATTATGAAGAATTGAACATTTGGAAGATACTGTTCTTTTTTCTCACAAATTATCCAATTTGTGTGTCCGGTAGTAGGCGAGCCTAACCTGAAGCTGTACCCGGCGACTCTAGCGACTTCTACAGTAGCATCCTCAAACTTTGTCTCTAGTTTTGATGGAGGGTTGAAGAAGGCCGTGACCGGGACGATAGAGAGCTTGGTTGAGACGAGAGGGCTGAGTAGAGCATAGCGTTTTGAGCCGATACAGCAAAGAGCGAGAATCAAACGTACACTCACTATAAGTAAAAGTGTAAAACACTTCGTGTTGAAATGGGCATACAGAAATCACAAATATTTAAAATGCATCATCTAAAGGAACATTAAGAGAAAACAAACGTAAAATTAAATTTTTTATACATACAGAGATATCAATATATAAAAACAGTGGATCTTAACAAATAGATTAAATATGTTTTTGTTATTACAATATCTTGAAAAAGAGCCACATAATTTACATCCTTACATGAACATGTTTTTGAAATTTTCTAAACGAAACTTATTTCTTATTATAACTTTATCTACAGAGTGTTTATTAAGTTGTAAAGAAAAATAATTTTCTTGAAACGTATATAAGTCATGGATATTAACCCAATCCCATGTATTTTATTACAACATTTTACTTCTACATTGGAGTACATTTTGCTACGAATATTAAGAGCAAAACGTCAAGTCAAAATACACGGATTTCTATTATTTATTCACTGAACAAGACAGACGCTTTTTCTTCGTATATGTGCACACTTATGGTTTGCTAATCCTGTTAATATGAAATCGGAAATAATACTTTAAAAGTCTTTTAAATCTGTTTATTAGGTAATTTCCTATCAATATCTCTTCTAATTTATTCTTAAACTTCGTGTCTCTAAAAATATATTAACATTACTTCACATCACATGGTTTATTACGCGAAATAATTTTACAATAATATTTGGCAATACAAAATTATAATTGACATTAAAAATTACATACTTCTATTACAATTTAAAAACTATTATCTAGAAAACACAACAAAACAAACATTTCCAGTGATTTGATGATCGGTAAAAACCACCAGAGAGCGGAATCCTGTTATTAAATTAAAAATTAGACTGAACAATATTGAACGAGAGCATTGCTTTACGTGTCATGAAAAACTCCGGAGCAACCAATACTCGAAAATCCCACCTTTAATTCCCCAGCTCATTCGGGCGCGTAGTATTCAGGACCTCATCAATTCGTCAGGAGCCTCGTCACTATTCGAGCGGCGCGCGTACGCTAGGCCCGTCCTCTCAGAGGAATCCGCCTACGACCACCCTCGCACATCCGCACTCCCACACGCGCGCCACGCTCGATCTGTCGCATTCACGGCCACGCCCACTCACCGCTGCTCCCTGGGCTCCGCGCTCGCCCGTCCCGCGCCCCTTCTGGCGCCCGGCTTCGTCCGTCCCGCTCTCCTGCCTCGCTCCCTCGGTCACACCCAATGCTAATTTTTCTCCTCGGTCCCTGAATCCTTACCCTCCATCGGCCACGCCCCTCGGACCCATCCCCTTGAGCCCCGCTTCCTCCGACCCGGCCACCCGACTTCACTCCTATTAGACCCATCAGCATGGTTCCACCCCCTCCGCACCAACCGATCGACTCCACACCCACATCCTTTTCGGTCCCTCCTGTTCAACCTTCGCCTCCTTTTCATGGCCTGTTGTCCTCGCTTCCTCGGGCCCACCCCCTCAGCGTCGCCTCGTTGGCCCCGCCCCTCGGCTCGCCCTTCTTTTCCGCATCTCTGCTCCGTCCCAAGGGCCCACCCCATCAGACCCGCTCTTCGACCACGCCCCTAGGCCCCGCCCCTGGGCCCCGCTCCGTGGCCCCACCACTCGGTCCCGCCTTTTCAGACTCGCCCCTCGGCTCCGCCACTCCGCCCCGCCCCGTCCCTCCGCCCCGCCCCGTTCCTTCGCCCCTCCCCCGTCCCTCCGCCTCGCCCCGTTCCTCTGCCCCCCGTCCCTCCCGCCCATTCCGCCCCCGCCCTGCCCTGCCCTGCCCCATTAACCCCACCCCAACCCGCCCCCTGCCTTGCCCCCTCAGCCCCTTCCCCTCAGGCCCCGCCCCCTCAGATACGCCCCATCAGCCACACTCCCTCACCCCCGCCCCCTCACCCCGCCCCTCAGCCCCGCCCCCTCAGCCCCGCCCCCTCAGCCCCGCCCCCTCAGCCCGCCCCCTCAGCCCCGCCCCCTCAGACCCGCCCCCTCAGCCCCGCCCCCTCAGCCCCGCCCCCTCAGCTCCGCTTTCTCAACTCCGCCTCCTTACCCCGTCCCGCAGCACCATAGTCGCGCCCGCCTCGCCACCAGCTTCATGAGCCCGGCTCTCGCTCTGTCTCCCTTCTCCACCGCTAATTTTTCTTCACAATACTTGTCGACCTTCTTTCCACATTTCCCAGGACCACTCCACACTTCGTCTCGTCATGCTGTTGCTCACCCAACAATATTTCGCATATAAATTCTTCTCGAGCAGCACATCCTTCCACCACCACCTCCCCCTAGTTAAATTAATTAAATTTTTCAGTATTAGTGGCTCCGAAGTTTTTCATGACACAAAAAGTACTACCACCTTCACTATCACCATATCCCTCCCAATATTGCAGTCAGTATTACGTAGCACTGTAGTCACACCCCTTTTAAATCTTCACTACAACCACCACCACCACCACCACCACTATTACCATCAGCAGCACCACCATCAACACATTCAATATCACCACCCTTTCCCTAATTCCACCACCGTTTACCACCATTTCCTCGATCATTTCTACCACCTTCATCGGAACCACCACCCCATCGACACCAGCAATTTCCTCACTTTCATCGTCCAGCTTGCCACATCTCCCCTCCCACTCCGCTCCCTCCATCGCCTCGCTTCTCGCCGCCCTCGTTTCCCCTCATCCCCCACCCCCACCCCCGCCCCGCGCTCGTCACCGCCGCCTCAAATCCGCGTGGCCACGCGGCCAGCACTCGGGGAGTTGCCTCCGCCCCCTGTCCCCCCCCCCCCGCGCTCGGGCCACGCCGCGGCCGGCACCGCTTGGGCAGAAGTACCGCCCGCACTTTTGTCCATTTGTTGGCTCATTTCATATTCCGTGCACCATTAGCCGTGCGGTCTGCCCCGCTGCCGCCCCGCCCCGCTCCGCCCCGCCCCTCCCCGCCCGGCGCGTGCATTATTCCCGTCCCGCCCCGCCCCACGCCCCTCCTCGCCCCACTCCGCCACGCCCCCACCCGCGCCCGGTGCACTGCGCGTCGCGTATGGGACCTTGTGCTCTCGTCACTGTGCGATTTCGCTCGCGTCTTTCAGGCTTTGGAATCAACGGAGCATTAACAATGTTATAAGAATTATTTGTAATAATTACTGAATAATTTATTGATTAAAAAATTCTATTAAATATCCCGATTATTTATAAAAATATTCTTATGGTTAAAAAGGTAGTAAAATATATTCCAAGAAATGCTCATAAATGAAGGTTTGCATTGATTGATTACACATTTCGGTCGCCATAATTCCCAAATCATTAGTCGCGTAAGCGAAGTGCATGTTTTATCGCAGAAGATGGCGGCGATCTTCTCCCAATGAATGGCGAGATCCGGCGCCGATCTACGTCGCCTTCCGGGATTTTTTTATTACCAGGAATCCCCAGCGTGGAACCACCTCAGCCGGGACAAGCTCTCCCTCGCTCCGCCCCTCCTCGCCCCACCCCGCCACGCCCCCACTCCGCGGCCGGTGCACTGCGCGTCGCGTTAGGGAACCTAGCGTTCTCGTTACCGTCCTGATTTCGCTGGCGTCTTTCCGGCACTGCAATCAAAGGAGGATTAACAATGTTACATTGTACGTGTTATGTTATTTGAAATAATTACTGAATAATTAATTGATTAAAACTTCTATTAACTAACCCAATTAGGTATAAAAAATCCTGATGGTTAAAAAGATAAATTCCAAGAAATGATCATAAATGAAGGTTTGCATTGATTGATTAGACATTTCGGTCGCGGCAATTTCTATCATTAGTCCCGTACGTGAAGTGCATGTTTTATCGCCGGAGGTGGTGGCACGGTGTAAGATATATAGGTGGGTCAACTAGCCGCCTTTGGGGCCAATTTTCTGAAGCCAGTTTGAGACTAGTTCCTAGTTTGTCCGCACGGTGCGCACCATCGGTTTGGGTCACAGTGTAAGATATACATCTTAAGATGACATCTTAAACTGTGGCTATTACACAGCTTTACAAACATTTCCTACCCATTTACGTAACTGTTCGCTCTAACTTTACCAATTCTTCCGCGAAACGACAAATCACTGACTTGAAATTAGAAATCAGCTGGCCACAGAGCTGTCGAATGGATCACGACCAATCACGACCTTGCCTAAATGAGACGCAAATATCGCAGCACTTATATGCGAGAACTGTGAGAACTAGCCTCACATAAGCTTCAGTTTTAGACTCGGACTGTACACACCTATAGGGTGTCCGGGGAGGAAACGTCGAAACTTGGAAAATAAGCTCTTAATACAATTCTAAGCATATTTTGTCTAATAAACTAGGAGGACATTCCGAATGGTTGAGCCGCAATAAGCACTCTAATGTTGTTTTGAAACATTAATTTCTAGGCAAAAAGTTGCATTATAGAAGCATAGAAACACTCCAGAAACATGTAAATTGTTTATTATTTACAAACGAAACGAACATATTTGTTCAGACAGAAAAATTAAGTGAAAAATTAAAAAGCACCCAATTTATACAAATTGACAACTTTTTTATTTCTCGCTTAATTTTTCTGTCTGAACAAATATGTTCATTTCTTTTGTAAATAATAAACAATTTACATTTTTCTGGAGTGTTTCTATGCTTCCATAATGCATATTTTTGCCTAAAAATAATTTTTTCGAACCAACTTTTGAGTGCTAATTGAGGCTCAACCATTCGGAATATCCACGTAGTTTATTAGACAAAATACGCTTAGTATTGTCTTAAGAGCTTATTTTCGAAGTTTCGATGTTTCCTCCCCGGACATTCTGTACATCTTACATCATGGGTGGTGGTGATCTTGACCCCCTGGATGACGAGATCCGGTGCCGGTCCACCCGTCGGAATGGGTTTTATTTCCAACCAGGAATCTCCCACCAGCGGGGCACAGCCCCTGCCACGGGACAAGCTATAAGCTCCCGAATGGGCTCTCGGCATGTGTGGTAGTGTACAAGTCGTACAGAAATTATAGGGTTTGAGATGCCAAGAGGTTCTTCATAAGAGGGAATTCCAAATATAAAGCGACTTGAGACAGGGAAATCGAGTCAGAAAAAATAAAGGTCTATATTAATTCGAGATGTAAATGAATTCGAAATATCGTGGATCACAGTGCGAGATATTAATGGATTCGAGTAAACGGAGTTCGAGATATAAAGCTGCTTCTGTAACTAGCAGATAAAGCTTTTCGACGCAGATTGTCTCTTCTCAGAGGGCACACATCATTCATTCTGCTGCTTCATGTGGCATTCGGACTAATTGCCCTTTAATCCAGCAGACCCCCCACCCAAGTTCGGTGCATTGCCCATCACTTTACGATATCTCCTCTCCTATGCCGCTTCTATACGATTTCGGTAGCCTTATTGCCTTGCTAATCAATCAGCACAAGCAATGGCGCAATATGCTTTTTATTGAATGATTGAACCACATTTATTAGGCATTGAAGCGTAATAAGCCAAACAAATGAATTTAAATTACTTCAATAGATTGAATAAAAGACATTTTAGTAGCCAAAATCGGAATGATATAAGGAGAACAAAAATATACAAAAATGTTAAGAAATCGTACAATTCGATGTACCAAGCAATGCAAAAAATCAAAAAATATAAGACATTAAGATATGCAAAGCACGAAAGTTCGAGTGAATAATTAATTTATGGGTATTCATGGGTAATTATTGAAGAAAGTGATGGGAATACAAATTTAAAGAGAGAGAACAATGACATTCAAGAATTTTAGGACACGAGGGTTCAAAATTAGAAGGGCTTGCCCTCACACCAGGAGAGAATTATGGAACTTCCTGGGTATGCCAAGACCCAAAACGAAGAACTAAAGACGGAAAAAAATGTATGACGGGGAATCCTCTCAGGGTACATGTATCTCATAGCTACTAGTTTTCGAATACTGAAGGACCGAGCTTTATACGGGGAACTGACTATAAAAATGTGCTAATTAATATATTAATTATATCGACGAAGGGAAAATTTGTTGTTACATAGTTATTGAAATAAATGAAATGATGACGGTTAGTGAGTTTATTACATCGAATGGAAATAAAATTAGCTTCAATTGAGTAACATAAATGTAATTCAGTTAAACATAAAATTATCTACTACATCACACCATTTAATGTAATATACACACAAAATATGCACTTTCTATTTTTATGAATTCTTTACTGAAATGAATGAAAATTGGATTTCCCTCAGTGAGTTGATCAGAAATGGAAACATATTCCCCTTCATTCAGATATTTGTTTTCTCTTAAATTTAAAAGGGCCGGAATATATTCGTATTTTTTGTGCTCTTCCAATGAAATAAAAGTTATCTATATACCAAGGGCATTATAATGGTTCTAATGATCGTGCAGTGACAGGAAGCCTGAGGCCTTTGGGTGGGATTATTAGAACCTCTCAACCTCTGTGGTACATACATACTAATTTTATTCATTCAGAAATTTCCTATTTACTCATGAACTAGATGTTAATTCGATTCGGTTTGTCTTTTCATAGTCCCATCTTATTATTCCCTTTCATAAGAGAACATGTAGCATCATTCAAGTGTTTTCCTATTTCCCTCGATCCAGGGAAATTATGTCGTGAATGTAGAAACCCGTATCGAAGGCAATAACAAGCTACAACGTCTAAGTAAAAATTAACGTTATTTGCCTAAGTCTGGTTGCAACAAGACTACATTTCTTACCTGAACTATTGATATGTTGCTTTTCTAAATTATAAATATTCAACAGTAGCGTATTGATAATATCCTTTTATCATAGGAACGCTCCATCTTTCATATAGGCAAAGCTTTCACTTATTCTATCGGTAAGTATTACTAGTACAGCCTAGGGAGAAAACGAAACGGAATCCCTCAACATCAACCCTGCCACAAGTCTACGCCATCCTGACATATCATAGTGTCAGGAGAGGGGTGCAGAAAGACGAATATCCCCTACAAAATGCACAGACCGGGAGAGATGGCTCAGTGCATCAACCTGATGTCACTGCAGTCCCTCTGACCGGGAGGTCCTAGGTTCCACTCCCGACGGTGGCAGGATTTTGACACTAGCTTTTTCAGCTAGGTCGAATTCAGTCGTTGTCTGGAGGAGAATTGTAGTGGCCGGCTGCTCTGATCGCTAGTTTTCCGTGGTTTCTCCTATCAACACCAGGCGAATGTCGGAGCAGTACCCTAACAAACGGGCCACGGACTGCGCGCGACCTCTCCTTCCTCTTCCTTGTTCTATCCTCTCCTCTTACACACACACACACACACACACACTAACATACACTACACTAACTACGAGTACTACACTACACGTGCCGGGAGACCGCTCGAGAGCTTACAGCTTGTCCCGGCTGGGGCGGTGCCCCGCTGGTGGGAGATACCTGGTAGTGAACACGTTACAAAACTTTCTTACAAACTTTATAGATTTCATCCCCACCCCTGTTTCTCGATACAAGATGGAGGGGGAGACGCTTGTTATGATCAGTGGCGCGGACGCGCCCAGGGGTGCCCTTATCACGGGCAGATGTAGGACTCCCGAGCAAGAGGCTTGATATCACGAGGGCTGTGGCCCGAAGTGACTTTTCATGATAATGTGGAGGTTAAAGGGGCAGGCGTTAGTTATTGGAACCTTCGACACTCCATCTGCGTGTGGAACGGGGAGCACAGCTTCAGGATAAAATTTATCAGAATAACTGAATGCTTAAGATAGGAATGGGGTTCAAATTATCGGGATCACGAGAAGACGCCTTTTTCTCTGGTTCCAAGATATCAGTTATCGGAAGTTTGGAGGGCCTCATGCTTTAATTAAATGCGTTAGCCCTGCCTTGCTCCGGAGTACATTGCGTAATACTATGTACAGTCAGTACGCTTTGTACGTGTGGATATAAGTCGTGTGTACGCGCGAACCCGAACGACGTTCCCGATTCATTTGCTCGAGGGGTCGTGTGCGGACACGCTGGGGCGGGAGGGCGACCGGGGACTTCGGCACCAACGAGGGTGGTGGTAAGGCTGACAATGTGGGCGATGGTCATTGTCTCGTGTTATTGTCGTAATTCAATCGATGTTTACACGTTAAATTTCGATGACGATATTTTATGTTTCTGATATTTTCCATGTGGTCGATGATTTTCATGTTGTCGATGGCGATGTTTTTAACTTGTCGATGTGGATGTTGATGGTTTTGACGTTGTTGATATCAATTTCGACCTCTTGAAGTCAATGGGGACGATGATGATAATGATGAAGGCGATATTGAACTGGATGTTGAAGAAGAACAATAACAACAAATATGACATTCATGACTATGTTGCTGTTGATGCTTATTGTCATTATTCCTGTGAATATGGTGGTGGGTGAGATGGTAGTAGTGGTGATGATGCCTTTAACGATGGCGGCGATGATATAAATCGGTGTTACTGTTCTTAATATTGTGGCAGTTCAGTGTTCGACGTCATATGGATGTTTTTGACATGGGCAATGTTGATTCCCATTTCCTTGATGGTATTGTTCTTGCTTTGTAGTAGTTATTAATGTCGATGTTAATGATGTAATTGTTATTGTTTTTCTTACGGTGGTGATAGAGTTGATGTTGATGTGGAGATATTTTGTGGTACTCATTATGTTGAAGTGCCGGTCCATACTACACGAATGGAAGATACATCACCATACCTTGTTCATTGTACTCACCATCTTATCGAATTTTTCTAATTGATTCGTAACTCGCGATTATAAGACATTGTGTTTCAGGAATTGGTTTCATTGGTTATATTGGAATCGGTTATGATAGAATTGTAGATCTTTTTTACTTGATTGATACCCCTAGAGTTAAATACATTTGCAAAAGCAGTACATCCTAGAAAGTGGATTGGGCAGATGATCTCATATGCCTGACAAGAATTGAAGATTTATAAATGAGTATTTTCCTTTTGCTAGATTGCCATTTGCTTGTGTTTGTTAAACATGCAACGTATGCGAAGAATTGATAAGAAATACATCAGTACGAGTAATTTAGAGCCAATCAAACAGAATAAATAAATTGAACCACCTTCACGATATTTCTGCTGATCACTACTCAAGATTCGCCTATAAAAGTTCATGAATGTCTTCAAGACAGGTGTTACGTAGAGTCAACCAACTCGCAGAATAAATAATATTCGCAAACATCCCGAAAGCTCGACAGTCAATTTGCTCGCACGTAAAACTGTCCTCGATTCACTGGCGAATTATTAACATGGACAAAGAAGTCAAACACAGGGGGCGAGTGGGGAACATTATGAGCGTTGGAATCGGATCGTCCCCTACGCGAGGGGTTGTTGAATGCAGGGGTTGTTTAGACACCTGTCGAATCGCTCGAGGGCCTTTTACGCTTTCAACGAGGGCGAGGAGGGTGAGGGAGTAGGGGTAGGGGTGGGGGTGGGAGGCGACCCTCTGATGTTGAATCCTGCTGTCTCGCGCACACACACTTTGCGGACAACCAGTGGGCGAGGCGGATGGCTGTACTTTACGCTTTGTGTGTTTTCCAAGTTCTCCAAATCGAGACAGAGTTTTATTATGACAGATCCCGTCAAATTGATTCGTCTCGATAGGATGTTACTGCGAACAGACACATGCCAAAAACAAATTACTCGCCGGGAAGTGAAGTTGTGATTTTCCACGATTGATGTTAACAAGCTCGTTCAGATAAGAAACAAAAAAAATCGACTGCTCAGAAAAGCATATATCAACAACGTAACTAAATTTAATGAGTTCTCTCATGTTGATTTATCTGTAGGATTTCTGCAGGATAAGGCATATATTTTAATTATTTTAGTTTAACACTTTTTCGCATAGTCAAGACGAAAAAAATAATGTAACTCACATTTATCGCAACTATTGTCTGTAATAGTATTTACATGACTTTATGAAACTGTAAATGTGAGCGTAACATTTTCAATATATAGACTTCAAATTTTTGGATTAATTTTATTCCTCAAATAGAAGAAAGTACGCTTAATAAATAGTGCAGACCTGATTTTGTTGAACTCTTAAGTTTTGAAAATTTGCTCAAAATTGACATTGTAAAATGTCAATATTAATGATACAGAGTTCTTTCTTTAATGAAATCCCTCTTAAAAAATTGATTTTTAATGAAAGCCGTGTAAAAGTTTTTAAGAAACCACTTTTGGAGGAATGTTTGCTTGAAGTAAAAGCAACTTATAATGTTCCTCAAAAAACGCCTTCAATTTGTTTTCTTAATTTTTTTCTCGAGTGGAAAAAGTACATTTACAATAATAGCGGAGATCCCGTTTTCAGTGAACTCTGTTTTAGAAAGTTGCAAAAAAATTAACATTAAAAGAGTTCAATATTAATGACACAGATTTTTTTCCATAACGAAATTTTTTCTAAAAATTACATTTTAATTTTAAGAATAAGGTCATGATAAAGTCTTCGAAAATATAATTAGTTTTTGTCTACTTTTTATTTCAATGGAATGCATTTAAATAGGGAATGTATGAATTTTGATTCATTCCGGGGCTCGCTGTTGGCTCTCTCATTGGTATTATCCGGGTATCGCGAAGGCACTGGTATTCGACAGTTAACCGTAAGGATTTCAGAAGTTGTCCTTACCAATAACACGAAAAACACTGCTCCAATGCTATCAACGCAAAATGAAAATGACGATTTTACATGTTTTGCTGAACGATAGAATAGCCAGTGTGGATATAAGAACAAAACCTAACATCAAAGATCCAGTTTGCCAAGCTGATTGGCAAAAATGGATATGGGGAGGTTATGCCATGAGGCAGAAGCAATCAAGATGGGCTTACTCTACAAGCGACTGGGACCCGGTATTTGTATGTAGGAATGCAGGCAGACCGCAGACGAGATGAACCGACAGCCCGCGAAAAGCAGCAGGTCCACTTTGATCTAGACTAGCACGAAACACAGGCGGTTGGAGGCTGCTAGAATGGGACATGTGCAATGTTCATTATTAACTACTTGTACATAAAATTAGTGAAGCGTTGAGAAAACTCTTGAAGATTTTTCTTTTGTATAATCCAATGTATACAGTGTATATATTTCTACGCGTATACTAGTCCTATGTACATATGCGAAGTGTTAGTTGAACTATTGTATACTGGATCGTGACAGGATTTGGGAAACAATTTGTTGGTTTAAACTAGGGGAACCAAACAAATTTCTCTACCCGGCATGAAGTGGGAGACGTTGCCCGTTAATGGCATCTATTTAGGCTATAATAAAAAACCCTATTGATGAAACACAGCAAGAATTATAAGAACATACTAATAACTCCAAAAACTGACCTCTGCAGTTTCAATTCTCTGTCTAATAAAATGAATTATCAAACCCCTGAGAAAGGAGGTAACGCATGCGGATGTCCATCCCTAAAAGTTAATGTGTAATATTTATGTATTATGAACACCCCTGAAAGGCAGAAATGCCGAAATGCAGAAATAAATTTTAAAAAAGAATTATCTTATTTCAGCCCTAATCTTTACGTTTGTGCGCAGAATTCCCGGGAAGTGAGCAAAATTTCTCCGCGTCCGCAGATACGAGAATCTCGCACTTTGCACGTAAGGAAAGTCCGAGTACGGGGAGTCACCCCCCCCTCTTCCCAACTGTTGGGCGGACATTGCGTCTCGCCCGGGAGATCTTATCGAGGCATCTTATCGCTGAGGAAGGGCGCTTCCTGCGCTGTGCTAGCCAACGTCTGGCCGCTCCACTGGCACTTTTTTGGCTCAGCGTTTCTCTCAATTCTCTCAACTCTGAAGGGAATTTAATGGTTTGAATGGCCTCGAAATCCGCTCAATTCAAATTTGGAGCAATCCGAAATTGAAACAAGCTAAAATAAAACTCAGTAAAGCTTGTAGACAATTGAAAAATTGTAAAATTGTTCCTGATTGTCAGTGTATGTTTCTTAATAATGTAGTTAATGTAGTTTATATTCTTGTGTCCACTTGAGAGGTAGCTGTTGAGTTGATTATGTGTCCACGAGTGTTTGACGGTTAAAAATGGGACAATAGTTCCCTTTATTAAGGAGCCTGATGATGTAACTAAAACAAGTTACGAAACGTTGTGTTCTGTGTGCAAATAAGAACAATAAAGGATTGTCATAAATAAAATGGGATAAGTTTTATTATTAAGTAAAATAAAACTCTTCAAAAATTGAAGTAAGCCCAAATTATTATTCTTTAGAGCTGTAAATGTAGAATAATGCAGCTTACGTACTCGACGAGGCGAATCAAGTAGAGAGATCCCTGGTGTTAATATGAGCACCAGTTTTGTTTATTTTTCATTTCCATTTTTTCATTCTTTGATTATTTGTTATGATTATGAATGGGTTCTAAAAAACCCCAATACTTCCCCAGTCCTGATATACACTGCTCATAAGTTAACATTAGTCAAAAGAGTAAATTTGCATTTATTTTCTCCATTTCCATAAATATAAATTAGACTTGAGATAATAATGAAAGTGTATTTTTTTAAAGTCAAAAACAGTTAAAAACTGTGTGTGACGTGCTACGGGGAGAAAAGTATTCTGTGCATGTTTTTTTAATTCTTGGATCGCTACCCACATACAAGTTAAATTCTGAATTCAGAAAGAAATGAGCATTTCTGGCAGAAATTGTTAACAAAATATGCGCACTGATGTAATAAAATGTTTTTGTGAATAAAGGAGAAAATACAATAACCGTTTCAAAAATAACTCAAAGTTTAATTTATATCTGAATAACTGGAGTAAATAATATTTAAGTACTGTAGTAATTCATAATATATTCAAATTTAATCAACAGATTAAGTATTGAAACGTTTAAACTCAATGTATTACAATGTTTCAAGCCATCGACAACCATCAGATCCTCATCTGACCTCATAACACAGGTAATCCATTCTGTGGTTTGTGGCCATTGCAACCTTGATACAAGACCGTGATTGGCTTAATATTTTCCTTCCTCATTCCTATTTGTAAGAAATGTATCCGCAAGCCATGATTGCAAAACGTAAGGTGCGTCATTTACTACGGAATGTCAGCAATGCGTTATAAAAAGCAGATAATTTCTTTTTATGTGCAATAAACAGTCAATCGTTTTTAAAAGTGGATTTTCGCAACTTTCTCGAAGCAAAAATTATACGATGTGTAAAAAAAATATATTGGTATATAGAAGCTCATTCAGCATGCACATTCTGGGGATAAGTAAGTTCATTTGTTTATATTAATTTTACAAATAATGTAACTTGAAACTTAAACATCTTCGAACAAATTAACATACTTGGATTCCAACTATCAAACAAGTAATATTCAAATGAGATCCACGGCTGTCACTACTTGCAAATTTTCAATAATTGTAAGATAACATACAGTTAAAAATTCTCACGAATTCTTTCATAAATAAAAATAGTTTGTTAAATTCTAAAATACGTGCCTTTAAACCTCTCTTTTAAATTTGTCTAGAAGATTCTTTGTAATTTGCTCGTTCGAAATAATACCACACGAGGATTTGGTATGCGAAAATTGTAATCTCTCTTTTATCTCAAAAAGTCAAACCCAATTAAAAAGCAATATTCTATTTTCTTTTCGAAATTGTCATTCTTCTTTTGCACATTCGTTTATTTCGTCGATCCTCCATCTTTCTTATTTTTACTTTTATTTTTTCTTGTCTTTAGTGAGAAAGGTATTGGGTTCGATTGAAACAACGCTTCGTTGGCAAAGGAAGATGTATTCATTGAGAGGGAGAATGATTATTACAACATCTGCATCGTATTAACTCTTATTACGACAATGATCTAAGATTCGTGAAGTTTGACTTTAGACAATCAAAGTGAATAAAAATATATATTTTAGTCCACATTTTTTATTAATAAATTACAATGAATTCAATTATTTTCAGTCATTACAATGCATACCATTCAAAGACAGTTCGACAAGAGTGATAAACCCAAATGTTATATTTAATAATGTTGAAACACTTGAAAGGCAACAGTACTGAACATGTAGAAAAACATTTTTTTAAAGACTTGAAACAAAAAAAAATATTGTTGCCCTTTGCCAAGCTGAATGAGACCGCAGTAGTTTTTTGGGAGCGATCGACGCCTTGTTTTCGCGCCCCGAAGACCATCTGCGACGCACTCGAGCACAGCCTTCTAAAAATGTGGTTCTGCCTCATTCTCTCGGCACAAAACAACAAGGAAACTGTAATCTCCATCCATAGGACTCGCCAGGATCGCCAAGGGTGACGTTACGAAATTAATGGGCAGTACTTCCTGTTTCGGCAAAGGGGAATCGGTTTCTTCACGGAAAGGAACCTACGCTTAAAAACGAGACTCGGAAGTGAAAGGAAAAATATTCCAATGGTTTCGTGGTGAAATGAATAACCTGTTTTTACAAGCCAACTGAAAATTATGCTGAATGGGTTTGTTCGGTGTACAGGCGAACTGTCTATATTTTTTAAAGGGTAATTACTTAGGAGCCTGGGTGTTTATGACCTAAAATGCTTAGAAATATGCAATCATTTATGACCTAAAAATACGAAATAAATATGACCATAAATTTGGTTGCATTTTCGAAACCTTGAAATCTTTCCGCTGTTTAAATAACCATTTTATTGAAAAACATACTTTCAAAATCTAGCACATCCCCAATACAGCACCTCCTTTGGTGCCCCGTGAAGATAATTCGACTTGCTTAAGTTAATAAAATAAATTTTAGAGAAGCAGTTGACGTTGCCACAAAACCCAAACCAACTTAAACCTAGCCACCAAAACTGAACTAACACTTCCTTCACATTTGATGCTTTCTACGCTTTCTTTTTCTCCGTCTCTATAACTAACCCCATAATTCACATACATATATATTTGTAGGAAAGACAGACAATTATATACAACAAAAATTGTAAGAAATTAGATAACAATTAGGAGGTATGTGGCGACTGCAAGGAAGTATGCAAAAATAGAAGTACAAAGATTAAAATACTGACAAAAAATACAAAAATTCATGAAAAAAATTGATCATAATATGAAAAATAAACGGAAAATGCACCAAAGGGTGAAAAAACAACAAAATATAAAATTATATGACACATGAAAATTACAGTAATTTTAGTCATTGTAGATAAAATGCATGCTTGTCTTACATTTGCCTTGGAAATAACGCAAAGAAAAGATATATGACGTGTCGTAAACAATTCGGACCCTAGTAATTACAATATAGAAAATTTACTCAGGTCTATCAGCGCCATAACCCAAAATTGCCTAAGTCTGATGCAGCTTCCGATCAGCTTTTTGTTTGCTTTATTTTAGTGTTTATATTGTTCCAGAAGGCCTTGTTTGGTTACTCCAGACTCCTAAACAATCACCCTTTGATAGTCATGTCATTCACTTCAGACCATTATGTAATATTTCTACACAGCCGTCGCCGGATATTACCCTTCAGCAAGGGAAGATCAATGCTACCTCCCGTGAAAACATGCACTACACTTAAGGGACTTATTACCATATAAGTTGCTCTCCCGGAAATAAAAATAATCAATAAATCGAATCGTGACAGCTCATGCTAGGAAATGTAGCTTTGCCAAACAATGTATTAGAACCTCTAAAAACATATCATTGGGTAGATTACACTATACAAAAATGTCTACACAGAGCGCATTATTGACTCGTTGATATGAATTCCTATTTTAAATCCTCTGCATAGCATTCCGTTTCTAATTTTCTCTATCGTTTTTGATGGTTGCTGTTTAAATTATTTCGGTGAATATCAATCACCGTTTGCTTTACGGTGGCATCGCCCATTCGACTTAACGATAGACATACAGCAGCTAACTATGGTTTTAGATGAAGGGTTGGAATCGCGACGATGCAAGTTATGAATACACCCTGACCAGGAGTATACAATGCCTTTGTGTTCACAGCTAAATCGACATCTAGCAAGCAGGAATGCTAAAACATGCTGATATGTTTAGTTTAGGATGTGTACCTCTATTGAAGGGATAAAATATGTAAATGAAAATTTAAATTAAAAAAAAATCCTTTAATTCGACTGTTCTGCTTTTGGAACTGGATTTATCCACTTTTACATCACAGGATCCTGTAATAATAGTACATTATGAAACGATGATGTAATGATGGGTATTAATACACGAGTATCGTAAACCTTCACACGAGTGTATTAATATCCATTACATTGAGTTTCATGCGGTACTTTTTCTACGATTTATGATAACTTTCATAACTTAAACTTCTCCACTGAATCATTTCGTGGCAGTCGACATGGAAGATTCAGCCAAAGGCCACCTAGCGGACACCTCTCTTCCCTACATCTGCAGCTGGGATCGTAATTTCACTTTGATCCTATTTGACTAGCGCAGTGGTAGTTATTGCAGAGAACATTAGAGTGACGTTAAGAACTGAACGCAAGTCTGTTTTGTTTTATTTGCCTCTGTCGTGTCGTTGTCCTTAAAAATCGCCCAGTTATTTAGTTTAAAAATATTTAGTGAATGGTGGTTCTTTCTGATGGTGTTGACGTTTCCAGAAATGAGAGAAAATGCGAAAAAAACGGACGTCGGAATATTATTGCCGCAACTTTTGTAGTCCCTCGCCGGCGCTCTGGTAAAACACAGCCACTTGCGGGTAGTGAGGTGTCCGCTAGGTGGCCTTGGCTGAATCTTGCATGTCGACTGCCACGAAAACGATTCAGTTGAGGAATTTACCTTATAAAAGTTACCGTAAGTCGTAGAAAAAGTACCGTATGAAACTATATGTAATGGGCATTAATACACTCGTGTGAAGTTCACGATACTCGCTCGTTCCTCGCTCGTATCGTAATATCACACTCGTGTATTAATACCCATCATTACATCATTGTTTCATAATGTACTACTAAATGTAGTACTTATGAATTTCGCGCGCTGGTTGTTATACCAAGAACATGGCGGACGTCACGTGATCGAAAAAAAATTCAATGGGATTTGCGGCGAGTGAGCATACTGGTGGCGGATTCGATGGTGTAACGGTTAGCGTACCGGCCTGTCACACCCAAGTTCGCGGGTTCAAACCGTGGGTTTTTAAGGGCGAAAAAATCCTTCGTACGCTTTCCTTCGAAGGGGAAGTAAAGCCGGCTGTCCCATGTTAGTAGATTTACTTGCATGTAAAAGATCCTCAAGCCTAAATGACGCCTCTGAGCTAAATTCAAATCGCCTGTTTCGTCACCCGAGATAATACCTTCTTTCTCCGCTAGTTGGTGAAAGGAGCGTAGTGAAATTTGCGTGGTCAGACGGAAGAGCAGGCCTCTTGGCCTGAGTCTCGCCATGTAAAATAAGGCATTAACTTAACTAACTAACTGGTTATACTGTGGGGCTAGACCAAGTCGGTGTCTCCGCGCCCTGTGGGCCGTTGCGCAGTCGCCGGGCGAGTGCGTCGCCCCAGCGCCAAATGACGACGCCGGAACTTCGCGGCCACTTCCCCATCCGCCCATTGCGCGGCGGCCGGCGGCCAATTAGTGCCCTCTCGCGCAGATCGTTATCGTGCCAATTAGCTGATCGATCGTTCGAGCCAGGGCGTCGTGGCGTGGCCAAGGTGCGCCCGGAGATGGAGAAAGCTTTTTTATATATATATGTTTTTCTTTTTTTAAAAAAAATGACGTGATTTTGAACCTTGCGCCACTCCTGCTTTCTCTTCCTAAAAGAAAAACCCGTCACAATTCGCGGAGGCGATGTTCTCGGGTAAGGGGATGAGTGTTTTCATCACGTGATTGTGATAGAATCTCCTACCAGAAACGACCATATCTGAACCAATACTTCAACCATAAGCATTGTATTTTCACTCTCGGGCGGAGAATTCTAGCGGCCGACCGCTCTGATCGATAGTTTACCGTGGTTTCTCTGATCAACACCAGGCGAATGCCGGAGGAGTGTCCATGGACCGCACGCTTTCCATCCTGGTTTCCTTGTCCTATTCTCACCCCTTACGTACACACATACTTACAGGTACTACCACACATTTAGGGAGGTCATACGGTGACTTAGAGTCTGCTTCGGCTGAGGCGTTTCCCCGCTGATGGGAGATACCTTAGGAAGGATACCTCTCGCATGCTGACATGTACGTAGGTCAACGCCGGTTCTCCGCAGTTTCCCCCCTGAAATCATATGCACTACACTTACAGGACAAGTAATTTTCTTGACACGCTCGGAATCAATATTAATTCCTCGTACCACTCACGTATCATCGCCATTCAATTTTCTACCTCGCAGATATTATTTCTTTAAACACGTTTTGCAACTCTCACCCACACATTCAATTAAAAAAATAAGGATATCAAGAGAAATAATTTAATGGGGATGTGAACGAAATGCACACAAAATTAATGAACACTGATATTTGTTGAATAAGTGCGTCTAAATTAGTCAGACGGAAATGCTATCCCGCATCACAAGACTCATCTTTCTGTTTCTTAACATCGAGCATGCCTAACTCAAAAACGGAGTGTTCTAGCTCCTTATTACCCGCTTATCGAGAACAAGAGGTACGTTCCTCACGTCATAACCTACAAAATGAAGTTCTTTTGGCACTTTATTTTATTGATTTATTTATTTGTTCAAAAAACAGTAAAAACTGTATATGACATATGGGGGAAAATATTATGTGCACACGTTTTCCTTCAGGCCAGAATGAAAAAAAAAACTTCTGTTGCAATTTTTTTAGTTCGGCTCTTCTGGATTCCCCCACTCCGTAGTGTAGAGAGATTCCTATAAGAAGGGACCGTTTCGGCAGTTACTGCTTGGCCACTGCTAAAAATATAACTGCAGGTAATGTCCGTGTACTCATTGTGTCAGTCCGTTCGTTTACATTTAGCTCATTTGTAAATGGCTTCTTCACTATCACTTGCAATGTCATCGTCCTGCATGACGTTCATTTGCTTCCCGACTTGTCAAAGTGGTCCCTTCTTAGAATTACTCCTCTGTAACAGTGTGGAGTTCATTAACCCGAAATCAGAATCGTGCACTGTCTAGAATTCTTTTAAAGCTCATTTTGCTAACGTAGTTTCCTCTTCATACGGATGTGGGAGGAAAAGAGCACGGGAAAGAATCAGCGTTTCTCAGAGCAAGAGATCTTGTTCTGGTACAAGTCTTCATACATTGGAAAGCAACATGTCCAGGAAAGGGGAAAACATACACGGATACGTTCCTACCGCAACCACGCTCAGAAATCAAGCACAGAGCAGCATTATCATTACCAGCAACAGAAAGGAGCATCTATGCACCGTTATCAAAATATAAGTACCAATAATTTCAATATGGTTTGAGACGTTTGGGACTTTAAATAAATCAGATGTTTAAAATCAATGTTGTTGTTTTTGTTGTTTGTTTTTTTGTTGTTGTTTTTATGTAAATCAATCATACACATTCGATATGTCGATATGGCCAGGTCTACTTGGCAAGAACCGGGATTTGGAGAAAAAATCGAGCCTACTTTCCTCCTTCAAACATGTCATATTGTTAGAAAATTTTAAATGAGTGACATTCATGTAGGTCACGCTGAATTCCTTCCTGCGCAGGTCCCAGCCTAGTCCTATCTCATCAATTGGACAGGTGAAAGTTTTCCCTGCTAAAGCAGAGAAAGGTGTGAAAAATCGGAAATAATAATAAAATACTTGAAATGACACGGACAGGGTGTGTAGCTACCTCCACTGGCAGATCTGTACTGCCCTCGAAGTTCCAAACACAAGCCCCAATTGGTACGAACACTCACCAAAATCGGTGACGTCTTTCGGATTGTGTACGATATTGTACAACAACAAATTCAAACTGATCGCACGATAGCAGCAAACAAATCGGATATAGTTATCCGAGATTTCGAGAAAAAAATCGAGTTTACTTATCGATATGCTGTACCTTGTGATCGAAACGTTCGTTACCAAGGAGGCTCAGAGGAAACGTCTTAATTACAAAAGTTTGGAAATCGAGATCAGCCGAATGTGGGGCGTAAAAGCACAGGTCATCCCGATAGTTATCGAGCTGTAGGATTTGTTCCGCAAAATTTGTGTTAGAACTTGGCTAATCTCCCAGGTAATTCAAAAGACTGAAGTGCCAGAAATCGCTTTATTTGGAACAGCCCACATTTGCGCAAGTATTGTAGAGGCACCGACAGTCCCTAGATCTGCTCCTTAGGTAGCTGGTTGCAACCTGGAGTAGATTTTATTTTGAGCCGACTAATAACATCTTTAGGTCGTGATGTAGTGGAAATAATAATAATAACAATAATAACAACAACAACAACATAATGTAATATACACCGAATAGCTAGTTGTTCTATATCGTTTTCTGAATCCGACTATTCCAACTTCACGTTTTCGGCGTCTGGTGACGTCGCCAGCGCCACACAGTCGCCGCGGTTATCGCAGCAATTAAATCAAAGCCTCGAGTTGCGACTGCACTAATGGGGAATCTTTCACAATCCACCCAACCACCAACCACCAACCACCACGTGCCTCATACGGAAACGGTGGCGGTGGTGGCGGCGGCTACCGCGCTGTGGTAAGCAAGAAACAGCCCTCCGGCAACCACTGTTCCAGGAATTCGGGTTCGCCTTATCGCTATCCGGTAAGGAGAAAGCAATTTAAAGCAATGGAATGTGATATGAAGTGGCAAGAACACTACTAAAGATAAATGTAGTGGTGTTGAGAGATTTTCGTGTGAGATTACAGAAGATCTTCTGCGATCAGTTCATGATTTTATTCCCATAAATATTGTGACTGAATTGAAGACCAGAGTGTAGTCATAAACGGTCTAAATAGCCAAGTTTTATAAATGATTTTGGGAAACATATTTCAATCTGACACTTTCCTAAACGTCATCCTGAAAGTGAAAAAATTGAAGTATGTGGAGAAATTGTTGATATTTCAAGTAAGCGAATAATGAATAAGACACAACAAGCGGTTTGGGGTTTCGCAGGAAGCACGATTTCGATTAATTTGCAGCCGGGTAAAAATTCGTACTTGGCGCAAGAACAGCGTATTTTCTCTGGTCTAGACTTCTTTTGTTTCAGTGACCACATCAAAAATGTCAAGCGACTACTGTGCTGTGCTGGGAGCCAATAGTACGTGGCAACTTTTGATATTCTTTCGCTAAAATATTGATTACGAAAAGAAAACAACTTGAAATACGAAAGCGACATATGGAATATCAAATGGTACAGGAAATCTCCATACGGAGAAGATCAATAAATGTAGAATTTTGCAAAGGCGCAACTAATGATTAATAACAATATTAGTGTATCCCCGCCAAAACGTGATGGTAACTGCAAAGAATTCCACACAAGTGACTGTTTGTAAACTCATGAATTTAAAAAATTCCTTGCCATCCAACCCATATTGCTTTTGTCCCAAACACAATTAACCGACATTTCAGGATATTTTTTTGTTTCCATTCATTTGTGTAAATTAAATCCAAGCACTGCATTCTGTGCATTTTAACTGTTCTTGAAGCAATGCTCCAGTATGATTTCAATCAAATTCACCTGGGGCAAATGAACTGGTAAGCGCATCCCAGCAATGATTGTTCGTAAATATTGCAAGGGAAAAATTCTGTAGCAGAGCTTCACGTGGACCTACAATACCTGATATTAAAAATATAGAGAGCTCATCGTGAATAAGTTGTTTCATGAATAAGAAAATGTCTGTTGTAATGTGTGTGCTTGCGCAGTCATTACCTTTGTAATCATAACTACATTTTTAATATATTTTGTAAAAGAAATTTGCAATGATTATCATGACTGTTTTAGTGTCTAACATTTGATAAAAAAGAAATATTGTAATGAAAAACAATGGTCAACAAAACCCAAAATTAAAAAAAGGTATGTGATATGTCATAAACATATCATTATTTAATGAAAAACTGATATAAATTATAATTTAAAATTTTATACAATTAACATTGTACTAGGGATTGTACTATTAGATTGTTATATTTATTTACTAGACCCTGAAGAAGAAGGCCAATATCCTTCGAAACGTTGGTTGAATAAATATTGATTAATAAAAGTTGTTATATGTGTGTCTACCTGAAAATTATTGGACCGTCAAAGTAACTTAAAATCATTTTTCTAAAAGGCAGTCTTCGAATAATTAAAACTTGGAATTACTCTGTGCAAAGAACATACCTACAACCGCACGCCCGCAGACTATGTCTGCACCAGGTGACAAAACTACGATAATGGACAACTCGCAGAAGATAATGAACAAACGACGACAGACAAGCGTTCATTCCATTAATTTTTTTCTATTTTATTAACATTAGGATTTATATTACTGAAAACGGTCACAAAATAGCAAGCTATAATACATGTGAGGTCCAACACCTTTCATTTAGAGCAAAAAATACAATATTTGTTTTAGTAGAACGCTCAAATTGCTTTCTAAACAAAAACCTTTCTAATCAATGAATAGAAATAAATAAATAGATTCAATGAGAAGACGAAACATTTCAGAGGTGAGTCTCTATTTTAACGAAGTATACAAAATATGCGCCTGTAATTACACCGAATTTGCACCAACAGGAAACAATCGGCCAAATATGCAGAAATATGCACTAACATATTAGTCCCTATAGCATCCAATACCACAGTACAACCAGTATGTTCACTCGCGGCCAATCCCATTGAAAAAGTCTTTTCGATCACGCGACGTCCGGCCATGTTCTTGGTATAACACTCAGCGCGCGAAATACATAATTACTACATTTAAAATGATTTTCTTACATATATTTATTCACTAGTTCAATTCATTTTATTATTCTATCCATTTTATTCAAATTCCACGTCCTCTGAAACAAATTAAACACATTACACTCAGTTCTCATATCACACGGTGTATGGTATCCGAATGTATCTGCTGAAATTCTATTGGCTGACAACCAAGAATATGGCCGAGGGTCTACCCAGCGCAAAACTTTATTTTGGAGCAAGTGAACATACTGGTTGTACTGTGCCAATACTAACCAAATGTCCAGAAATTTCACTAGCTATCCTATAAAGCGGTGATCGCCAAGCCGTCCGATAGCGAGCAACTAATAACTCGCGGGGGCAATTTTCGATAGATCGCGGTCGTCCTCAATGTGGGCCAACCTGTTATATCTACAGAGCTCAGATTGATGACTCGCGAAAATAATTTCTGCATACTCCCGTGCAGTCAATTACCCATTGTTCTAAACTAGATTTGAGCTATGATGGCGAGTTCAATAAAAATAAAATACATCCATTTCATTCTGAAATTCTTAATTATAATTTGTAACTAACTGTATTTATAATTTATTACTAAATGTATTTCATTTTTTTGTAATGTGCAATTCATTTCAGTTTATTTTTCTAGTTTATTAAAATTTGTTCACCTTTAACACGTTGAATGCCGCTGAATATTCAAAATTAAATATTCGTATATGCCAAGAAGAAATAAAGCGTAAAAACAGTATGAACATTAAACGCTTATAAGCGTCAGTGGCACAGCTGCACGTCTTAACTTGACGCTTTAAAACGTCACTGACAATCAACGTGTTAATAGAAACGTCTGTTTGTAGATAATGAATAAATGTTGAGATTTGAAAAAAAAATCTGTCTTAGTTTCTTGGTAACTCTCAGTAGGTTCGAAAACGGTGTGGGTGCTCAAAAGCTTCGTAAGTTTGGATATCACTGCCCTAAAGCAACGGACAAAATACATAAAATCATAGAATTCCGCTCTCTAATCATACTATTCTGCCAAATTGCTTTACTTCGTGTTTTGCAGATCATTCCGTCTCGCCTACCGCCACACCATAAACCCGATATATCATCCATTTACCACCACAGCAATAGTTTCTAAAATACCCACTTCGATTTCCCATTGAGGAGCCCAGTGGGGGTCATTCTCCTTCTTATTTATATTACGTATATAATGTGCATATATTTTGTATAATTCTAATCAGTTCTGTAAAGTGGCTATACTGCGATTTTCGTAACTTTGTCCCTGACAGGAATCAGCTCTTTCGCTTGCCATCCAATCGGGAGCTTATATTTCGCGATAGTGACGTGACTATGGTGACGTTTAAGCTCCCAATTGGATGAAACCAGTGAACAGCTGACTTCTGTCAGGGACAAAGTTACGAAAATCGCAGTATAAGTGCGTTGTACCAGAATAAGATTCATAAAAAAAGAAAAATTCCGTCTCGGGAGCTTATATTCTCGATAGTGACGTCACTATGGTGACGTTTAAGTTCCCAATGGATGAAACCGTAAACAGCTGACTTCTGTCAGCGACAGAGTTACGAAAATCGCAGTATAAGCGCGTTGTACCAGAATAAGATTCAATATAAAAAAAAATTCCGTCTCGTTTTCCCTATCCATCACAGCCAACCTCTACCGCATCCCCCTCTCTCCCAGCAGTTCACCCGAGGCGACGCGCGCCTATCCGAGCGGCACCAGCCGCCACCGCCGGCGGCATCTTGCGGAACGCCTCCGAAAACCAACAACCACCGGCGACCGACGACGCCCGCTATTTGCCTTGCGACGAGAGCACCGACGACGGCGGCGGCGAAGGCGCGGCGACGGAGGCGGCGGCGGCCGACGGTGGTGGCGGAGGCGGTGGCGGCGGTGGCGGCGGCCGGCGGCGGCGGCGGCGGTGGCGGCGGCGGCGGCGGCGGCGGCGGTGGCGGCGGGCGGCGGCGGAGGAGAAGGAGGAGGAGAAGCTGGGGAAAAAAAGGCGAAAAAGAACGCTAAAAAAACGCGAACTTCGCGTGGCGCGGAGCGCCAGGCGCGGGCACGGGCAGCCCAAAGCAGGTGCTTGCCCGCAGGCGTCACCCGCATATTTACACGTAATAATAAAACGGCGCAAGAAAGCAGCGGTGGCGGCGGAAGGAATAGTGGTGGGGGAATGGGCCTGTTGCGGAGGTGGAGGGTATGGATGTGGAAGTGGAGGAAGTAGTTGAGATGGGAGTGGAGGAAGCAGTTGTGATGAAATAGGGGAGGGAGTTGAGATGGGGGCGAAGGAGGCATTGAAGGAGGGATTGAGATGAGAATGAAGGAGGGAGTTGAGATTGGAGAAGGACAGGGATTTGAGATGGCAGAGGGGAGAGTGTTGAGATGAGAGTGGAGGAAGCAGTTGTGATGGAAATAAGGAGGAGTTGAGATGAGAGCGGAGGAGGCACTGAAGGAGGATTTGAGATTGGAGAGGGAGAGGGATATGAGATGGCAGAGGGGAGGGAGTGGAGGAAGCAGTTGGTTGTGATGGAAATAAGGGAGGGAGTTGAGATGAGAATCAAGGAGGAGTTGAGACTGAAGAGGGAGAGGATTTGAGATGGCAGCGGGGAGGGAGTGAAGATGAGAGTGGAGGAAGCAGTTGTGATGGAAGTAAGGAGGGAGTTGAGACGAGAGCGGAAGAGGCACTGAAGGAGAGATTTAAGATGAGAATGAAGGATTGAGTTGAGATTGGAGAAGGGGAGGGATTTGAAGTGGCAGAGGGGAGGGAATTGAGATGGGAGTGATGAGTCAATGAGATGGGAATGGAGAAAAGAACTGAGATACAAGTGGGGGAGAAAGTTGTGATGAGAGTGGAGGAGAGAATAGAGAGGTAGTGGATTGGTGGGGAGATGGGGATTGAGATGGGAGGGGAGGATAAAGAGAAGCTAGATATGACACAAATTATGGCGACGGCGTTGGCAGCAGAGGCGTTGTTGGTGACAGAAGGGAAACGAGGGTAGGAAGGAGGAGGGGAAGGAGTTGCGGGGTGTACAATGGCAGAGACGTCGCTGACGGGAGGATGATGGTGTTAAAACAGGCGAAATCGTGGTGGAACAGGACGGAGCGAGGCGGAGTGGGATGTAGCGGGGAGGACCGATTTAAAGCGGGGCGGGGCGGGAAAGAGCGGGGTAGGCCAGAGCAGCGCGAAGTAGGGACAGGGGCATTACAGCGTGCGATGGCAAGGGCGTGTGTGGAGCGCGTGTGGTATGTCAGAAAAAATGTGGCCGGGGCGGAGCGGGTGTGAAGAGAAAGCATGGAGCAAGGGTTGAGGGTGATGGTGAGGCGGGGCATGGGGCGCGCGGAACCGAGGCGAGAGGGAGTGGGGAGTGGGAGCGGGGAGTGGGAGGGGTGATGGGAGCGGGAGTGGGAGCGGGGAGGGGGCAGGGAGTGGGAGCGGGGAGCGGGACGCGGGAGAGGGGATGGTAGCAGGGGCGGGATGAGCAAGCTGGGCGCGCGCGAGAGTAGCGGGCCGGTTGGGACACATAGGAACCGCAACACGAGAAGTACGGAGGGGGAGTGAATGTAACTAGAGGTGGAGAGTAAAGACTATGGAGGAAAGAGATGGGGGAGCTATTGCGCGTCATATTCAAGTTCAGCTAATGAGCTTCGAGTACCAGCTTGCGTCATAGTATTAGCGGGATGTTTATTATTTTGGAATTCTTTACAATGATACTACCATACTTATATTTCTAAACGAAAAGGGACAAACGACCATGACCACGGTGGGACTCGAACCCGCGACTCTTCCGACCGAGCCGCTGAGTCAGCACATGCTCTACTGCGATTTTTCCAACTTTGCCCCTGAAGGCCCGTCTTCAGGATGGAATATGTCATGGTATTTCGCGACGTTCTCGGTTGTGCTGCCAGGTATCGCATGATCGCGGCCATATCAAGCTGTGCTTGCGATCATGCGACTTCTAGCTGATGCGACGGAGAAAGACGCGAAATGCCCGTGTGATAATCCATTGTGGCCATAGGGGCTTGAGGGTTAGAAAAATCGCACTATAGCCTCCTCGGCCATCCAGGTCGCCACATTCCACATTCGTTATAAATTCACAAAACGATTGTTCTCCGACATTTTAAAGGTTACTATTTCGATCTTGTCGTTAGAATTTTTTATTTGTTACATTTTAGTTTCTGGTGACGTGTTTTTCGGAGCACTAAACATATTTATAAATCCATCTTATCACAGGAATACTCGACAATACTAAAAGTAGGTTTCTTTCTCGTTAAAATAATTGTTATTAAAATCCAATGATAGTATTGTTTTGAAATGGAGATTACAAAATAATTTCGAAATATTAATTTATTAGAAAGCTTCATTTATTATCGACAACACACAAAACAGTCCAACATCATACTGTTGTATGATGTATGATGTTGAATTGTAATGTGTGTGGTCGATAATGAATGAAGCTTCTAATAAAGTAATACTACGTATGAGACAACAAATTGAAACTAATGTTGTAATAAAAATAATTTCGAATATTTTATAACTAAGGCTACGTCATTTAATTGGCCTCTTTTTGATTGAATTTTATTTATCGAGATTTCCCCTGACGTAAGAGAAATCAAAATAACAAATTAATAAACTAATTGTAATAATTTTACTGACCGCTGTATGTTTATTATCGTTTGTTTCGTTAATGAGCCATCATCGCAGCGTAAGACGAATATCTAATTAGGAACTGTAGATTGTGAGGCGTGGCAAGTATTTCACAAGCTTATTGTTTCTATTTCCTTTCGAGGTTAGTGTTATCGCCATTTCATGGAATTTCGTTCGTGGCCACACCTACACAACAGGCAAGGCAACTTCCGTCGACGCAACGATGTATTATTATAATTTTACTTCCGTGCTTAAGTCAAAGAAGTAAATATTCACGAATAATAACCTCAATTATATGTCAGAAAAACTACCTGAAAGCTATCGTATGTGTTGAGGCATGCTAATAATGCATGGTGGCAAAAACCTGAAACATACTTGAGAGCACAGATCGGTAGAGAGAATTTGAGATTCTGCTCTGCAGAAGAATGAACGACGTGTTGTTATAAAAGTTTACAAAAACATGTATCAAATGATCTTCAAAACAACTTTTGCATGAACTCATCTTAATTGTCTCCTAATATCATCACGAGATCGGGAACAACACAATAAAAGACACCCTCATTCAATTTCAAGTAATTCTAACAAGAGAATCTCATTCAGAAAGGATGAAGATTTCGGGGCACAGACATGACTGGGTTGACAACTATGATTAATTACGATGTCAAGATGTTTGATTCGTAATTGGTTCCAAATACACAGTGGTTCTCTTACCCCACATCTCAGAGTAGATGTTTCCCTCTTCATTTTCCGAAAGTGGTATCTTGATTTTTTGGGACTGTAAATATAGCTTCACAGTGCCCACGTTTTTGTTGAGATTTCCTTTGTGGTAGTAGTGATGATGAGGATGGGAGTTACTATTTTTCCAGCAATATTGTAAAATCAAATCTGTAATTCGTTTATCGATGTAAATAATCTACTACATGACAGCAGAAAAACTCTAGTTTTTAAATGTGACTAATTACGCTTTGTAGGTTTAACTTCGCATTCAGTCTATGCGGAAAAAATAAGAGCAAGAGACGTGTAATTTTTAAGTAAATAAAATGCAGTTACTTTTAAGTGTCATAAATAATATATATAAATTATAACTACGTAATAAATTAAGAAAGGTCGTATTCAACGTCGTCTCATTCGTACACTTGCCTATCTTCAACGCTTGTCGCCAAGACCTCGTCTGTGCATTCCGCGGAGGTTTGGTAGGAGGGGTGGGTGGTCGGGGTCAACGCGGACGCAGACGGCCGCCGCGACCGTCACCGCAACGCACGCAAGGCGACGCCCAGCGGTGAAGTCTCCCCACCGCGCGCGAGCCACACGCCCCCGACCGCTGCTGACACCACCGCCGCCGCCGCCGCCGCCGCCACCCTCCGACTTCCGCGCTGACCTCCGGGACCGACTACTGCTGCCTCGCCGACTCTCCCGACTTCAACGCTTCGCTGATTCACCGAACGCTCCTGACTTCAGGCCCCTCGTTCGCCGTCCCTGCTGGCTTGCAGCCCGCCCCTTCCGTATCAGGGCCTCTACTCTCAAACCTCTGCCCCCAATCTCCACCACCCACACCCCCGCCCCAACCTCCGACCCTCAACTCCGCCTCCCAACCTCCGACCCTCAACTCCGCCTCCCAACCTCCGCCCCAACTTCCAACCTGTCCTCAAACTCTGTCCCATAACTCTGTCCCCAAACTCTGCCCCCAAACTCTGCCCCCAAAACCTGTCCCCAAACTGTCCCCAAAACCGGACCCCAAACGCATTCCCCAAACTCTGACCCCAAACTCTCTCCCCAAACCCTATCCCCAAACGCTGGTCCCCAAACCCTGACCCCAAACTGTGTCCCCAAACTCTGACCCAAACCCTGTCCCCAAGCTCGTCCCCAAGCTCCGCCTCCAAACCCTGTCCCCAAACCCTGTTCTCAACCCTGTCCCCAAACTCTGTCCCCAACCTCCTGTCGGGCAGCTGTTGCCATCACCGCTTTCCGTCAGCCGCTCTTTCGACCACCTAATCCCTCCCAGATCGCAGTTCCCTCTTCCTCTCCCTTCCACTGATTCGCTTTGCCGTCCCCCCGACAGTTCCCACATGCCTCCTCCGGTCATTATCTCCAATCCCCAGACTCCACCAACACCGCCCTCCATTCCGTCCGCTCTCCCCGTCCGCTCCCACACACTCCTTTCACCCTCCCTCCCACCCCCCCGGCTCTTTCCGCAGTCTCCAAGCACGGCCCTCCGCCCTCTGGCTTAGTCCCTGAACTCCGCCACTCGCAGTCCGCCCTCATCTGCTGTCCCCATCCGCGACATCCGCCACCACCGCCATCCTCGCATCCCCGGTCTCCAATCCCGATCCCCAACCCCAGGATCCATTTTCCCCTCCCATCTGCCGTCACCTGCCACGACCGCCGCCCTTGTCCCACTACCCACCCTTCCACCTCCCACCTCGCATTTCCCATCTCCATCCTCAGCATCCATTCCCGACCTCCCGCCACACTCGCCCCGCCGTCGCTCTTGCCCACTACCCACCCTTCCACTTCCCACCTTGCATTTCCCATCTCCAACTTCAGTATCCATTCCCGACCCTCTGTCCCCACCGACTTCTATCGTCACGCTTTCCCTACCCTCGGCCTCGTATCCCCCATCTCCATCCTCAGCATCCATTCCCGATTTTCCCGCCACACTCGCTTCGCCGTCGCTCTTGCTCCCACTACCCACCCTTCCCATCCCACCTCGCATTCCCATCTCCAACTCTAGCATCTATTCCCGACCTCTGCCCCCACCCAATTCGATCGTCGTCCTTGCCCTACCCCCGGCCTCGCATCACCCGTCTCCATTCCCGACCTCCCCAACTCTGTCCCCAAACCCTGACCCCAAACCCTGACCCCAAACCCTGTCCCCAAACCCTGTCCCCAAAACCCTGTCCCCAAACCCTGTCCCCAAACCCTGTCCCCAAACCCTGTCCCCAAACCCTGTCCCAAACCCTGTCCCCAAACCCTGTCCCCAAACCCTGTCCCCAAACCTGTCCCCAAACACTGTCCCCAAACACTGTCCCAAACCCTGTCTCCAACCTCCTGTCGGGCAGTCGCTCCTCCCACCTTCACATCACCTGTCCCCCACTCGCATCGGCCTTCGCTCTTGCCATACAGCCCAGCCATCCACTCCCGAATCTCGCTTTTCGCCAGCACCCCTTCCCCGCCACGACCTCCTCCTCCTCCTCCCCTTCCCCACCTCGATTCCTCCTCCCCTTCCCCACCCTCGACCTCCTCCTCCCCTTCCCCACCTCGACCTCCTCCCCCCTTCCCACCTAGATCTCCTCCTCCTCTTCCCACCTCGACCTCCTCTTCCCCTTCCCCACCTCGATCTCCTCCTCTTCCCCAACTCGACCTCCTCCCTTCCCACCTCGACCCTCCTCCTCCCCTTCCACCATCTAGATCTCCTCCTCCCCCTTCCCCACCTCGACCTCCTCCTCCCCTTCCCCGTCTCGATCTCCTCTTCCTCTTACCCACCTCGACCTCCTCCTCCCGCGCGTGGCTCGGCGTGGCCGCTCGCCGCGCGCCCTGGCGGCGACCGCGGCGGCCGAAGGGGCCGGCGAGGGCCGCCACTGACGCGTGTTTGCTTGGGGGGGCGGGGAGGGCTGCACGCACGCCCAGCGGCGCCGCGGCGGGGTGTTGACAGCGCCACACAGCCGCCGCCGGCCGAGAGGTTCTTTGAACCCGGGACCGGCAACCCGGGCGAGGGGGCGTGGCGCACGCGGGAACGTAAGACACAGCTCAAACGCTCGCGTTCATGTCAGAAAATTCCGCATTACGCATGTAAATTACATTAAAGTAATTATCATGGACGCACATTAAATTAATGTACACATGTACATTAGGATGCAAGAGTCAAATCTTTACAGTCATATCTGGACTGACTGACTGACTGACTGACTGACTGACTGACTGAATGAATGAATGAATGAATGAATGAATGAATGAATGAATGATCTTGATGGACTGGTGATTATGAATATACGACACGAATGTGAGGGCAAGGGAACACAGGAGAACGTCTACATTAAATCTACACGGATTTTAACTTATGCATTAAAGTTAATGTTCAAATATATTAAGGTATTTCACATACAAGGTACAATTAAGTTTCATGTGCAATATATTAATCTACATTTCATTTGATGACATTTCTGACAATGTATATTTATTTAAATTATAATTTGGTACAACCAGATGGCAGGTAATTTCAACGAAAAATGTTAAATAAACTAGGGGTGCTACAACAGCCAGCATTTTTTCGAATTATTTAGAACTTTTGCAATTTTCGAAAATTTAGAGGTTTTGGTGACACGGACAGACGGATGGGCGGACAGACTGACAGACGGATAGACGAACCGACAGACAGATGGACCGATTGATAGACGTATAGACGGACAGACAACCAATTTTTAATTAACGTCGTGTGGTGTCAAAGACCCAAAAAAATCTGAATTCTGATGACACAATTTTCTGTATGCTACATTAAATAGCATACATCTCTCATTTAAAGTCGTGGTAACCAGTAATTTTAAGCATTTTAGGATCTCCAGGGTTCCCTAGACTTACCTACACGACCAAGAAGTTTCTTTTCTGCATTTACTACCAGCAATGCTAAATTGCTCTATTGTCATTTATAAATTCTATGTAAAACATAATAGAGCTCTTGAGAGCAATTAATGAGATGGTCTGTATATCGCCTTGATACGGGATCCCCAACATCTTGAGGGCAAGGATTGTGGATCTTGGCATAGCCCCCTGAGGTTCCAACCCCCACCGGCAGGATTCAGGACGTTGGACACTCCATGAAGTTGGACTGCCAGGAAAACGACTGGTTGTTATTTTACGACCGCTTCCTTCCCTGGATTCATAAGGCTAGACCCACCTCGCGGCAGTCACATGGACCATGTGGACCCCATAACGGCCTTCTTATTACCAGGTCAGGTTTGAATCTAACCCTTTCGGCAACGGAGAAAGTGGCTTCTGTGGACACCACGGTTGTCCGATTTCCGAAGCATCTAACAATAGGAATAATATTTCAATTTGATACTGAAGATATATGGCTACGTTTTTATCTTATCTGGCCCTGGAGCCGTTACACTTTTCATCCCAGCCAGACGACTTTTCATTTCGGCAACTTTACCCGTGGTATAGGATTGTATGTGGGTCCATTTCAAGTGCCAACAATTTATCACTCTCTCTTAATTTAGCACTCTCTTAATAGGAGGCGTGTTACCCCAAATGGATTTGTACAGGTCATTAACCGCATTCCTGTTAAGGGGCTGGTTGATCGACACTAGTACAGTCAATGCCCGTTCAAATGCACTTTATGGCTTCAGATTCTAATTCAGCGCGTTCGCTATACATAGAGAAATATGTGTCAAGTCTTTGC